>JAHWFP010064733.1:93238-111366 GCA_023313725.1 Lithobius niger
TCTCTATCATGCATTACAACAGCTATGGCTTTATTATACTAATCTAAAAGCAGTAGCCATCACAATTATTGTCGGTTAAGAATGTGTTAGCTGTTAGGCCTAATTTTACCCAGCAGTTTTAATTTCGTAAGTAGCAGCTAAAGGAGATATGGATTGTTTAGTAAGCCTATTCACTTTTGCAACACGGTGCGCCTACAGGCACACAGTTACAGTGTTACAACGTAACGCGCAACGTAGCCTATATAGATCAGCTGTAGTAGGGAAGTGACGAGAGAGACACTGTTAGCAATTCGTAGCAACTTGATGTTGCCATGGTAACATGGTTTTAGGCCTAATTTTTCATTTTTAGGTCTAATTTTAAAAATGCAGTTTTAATTTCGTAAGTAGCAGATATAGCCTGATGGAGAATTGGGGGGGGGGGAGATGAGGCTTAATGGCGCGTCGACAGCTTGGTCATTAGCGCCAACCTCAGTCACAGTGCAGTGGTCTGGGTTGCCACTGCACCACACATTACAGAGAATTTGGTTCGGCGATAAGCCTATTCATTCATGCTGCTGTTCCCCAGTCATTGTTTGTCGATGACTTCGGCCTGCGCTTTCGGGCAGCTCGCATGCAGACCTGCGAGCGGCAGCTACAGCTGGCAATTAACAAAGTCCAGACCTGGGCGGTAAGTAATGGTTTCCGGTTTTCTCCGGACAAGACTGTGTGCATCCACTTTTGCCGCCAACGAACACTGCACCCGGATCCGTGCCTGTACTTGGGGCAGGCACAAATTCCTGTTGTCCCACATGCACGTTTCCTGGGTCTGGTGTTCGATTCCAGGTTGTCTTGGCTTCCACACTTACACCAGCTTAAAGACAAGGCTTTGCGGGCGCTTAACATCTTGCGGGTCCTGTCGGGCACTTCATGGGGTGCCGATCGCGCTGCCATGTTGCGCCTCTACCGAGCCCTTGTCCGCAGCAAACTTGATTATGCGTGTATGGTCTATGATTCGGCTAGTGACTCCACTCTCCAGATGTTGGACACAGTGCATCACAGTGGCCTGCGTGTGGCGACTGGGGCTTTTCGAACTTCTCCAGTGGTCAGCCTCTATGCTGAGGCCTCGGAGCCACCTTTGGCCATTCGTCGGCGACACCTTGCCATTCAGTATGCTGTGCGTTTGCGTGCTGTGCAATCCAGTCCTGCTTGGTCCATGGTTTTTGGGCCAGACTTGCGAGTCGGTAGACGCAGGGTGGGTAAGGGTGATTTCCGCGATAGGCTCCAGCAGTCCTGTCACGAGATAGCCTTTGAAATGCCCTGCGTCTTGAGGCTTGAGAGAATGCCAGTTGCCCCTTGGCTTGTCCCAGGTGGCAGTTTCATTTTTGCTCTGGCGTCCCTCCCGAAGGGTTCCACTTTACCAGCAAGGTACTTACAGGAGTTCCGGGGGCTGAGTTCTCAGTACGCCGGTTATCAGCGCCTGTTTACTGATGGGTCGAAGTCCGACGTTGGCGTGGCGTGTGCTTGTGTGTGTAAGGGTGTAACGATTGCCCATCGCCTTCCATCAGGCTATTCTGTGTTCTCTGCAGAGCTTTTGGCTCTTGGTTTGGCGGTGGAATGGATCCTTGACCTTCAGGGCACGCATTTCATTGTCTTTAGTGATTCCATGAGTGCCCTGGAGTCCTTGGCGAATTACAATCCTCGGAACCCCTTGACACAACGTGTCCAAGCTTTGCTTTCCCGCTTGCCTGGCCAGCGGAAAACCGTGCTTTTCTGCTGGATCCCGGGCCATGTTGGGATAGCAGGGAATGAACAAGCTGATTCTGCTGCGAAAGGGGCCCTTTCTGGCCCTCTCGGTAGGGATCTCAGCCTTGTTCCCTCAGATGCCTTTCCAACTCTGCATCTGAGGTTACACGCTTTTTGGCAAACCTTGTGGGACAGACAAGACGGTAATAAGTTACGGACCATTAAAGGCACTGTCGAGGAGTGGCACTCGGCGTGTCGCCGTAGTCGCCGTGAGGAGGTTGTGTTGGCCCGTTTGCGGATTGGTCACACCCGGCTTACTCACTGTTTCCTTTTGCGGGGGGTTGACCCTCCTGAATGTTCTTGGTGTCGGCGGCCACTTACGGTCCGGCACTTACTTGTTGATTGTCGCCATCTTGATGGTGTTCGTCGTCGGTTCCATCTTCCGCATGACATTGCGCGTCAATTGGGCGATAAGTCTGTCCTCCTGTCCGGTGTTTTTCAATTTTTGCAGGAGGTACAGATGTATGACAAGATTTAGATTAGGGGTTTGAATAACATCTCTGTAATGTGTGGTGCAGTGGCAACCCGGACCACTGCACTGTGACTGAGGTTGGCGCTAATGACCAAGTTGTCGACGCGCCATTAAGCCTCAATCCCCCCCCCCCCCTCATGCAACAATGCGACGAGACTATTTTAAACGAAGCTAAATTCCATTTGTTTTTATTGAGCGTTACCTTAGAATTTTAATTCGACAATCAAATGTTATTATTTAATTTACTTACGTCGAAGAATTCTATTAGCTATAAGGAAGTAACGATGTTTTAATTTGCCATGTTATTTAACTAACTTCTCACACTGAATCTCACGTTGTAAACAATGGTCGTCAATAGCTGGTACCGTTGCGAAGTTGAAAAAAGCGACGGACGGGCGGACGAAGTCGTTGCAATAGTTTTCTCAGCCGGTACGGCTGTACAGAAGACTAAAAAATGAATGTGGGCTCATTGGTTCAATTTCTATGTCTGAGCAAAAGTAGCAACAAGAACAACAGCAACAAGAATGTTGTTGTCACATTAAAGCAGTGTTCAAAAATCCTGGTCATTGTTAATACCTACATTTTATGCTAAGAAAATCGAAGAAACCGGTTCACCGGTTCAGTTTCTATGTGAGAGCAAAATTTTCCACAAGAAGAAGAAGAACAACAACAAGAGTGTGGTAGTTACAATAAAATAACTGGTACAAGAATTTGATTTTTGTTCATACCTACGTTTTTAGCTATACAAATGGAAAAGTCGTTCATTGGTTCAATCTCTAGGTGATTGTAAAAATCCCAACAAGAACAAGAACGACCAAAGGAATATTGTAGTTACATTAAAATAGTGTTCAAAAGGTTCTCGTACTTGTAATAACTACATTTTCAGCAATCAAAATTTAAAATCGCCTCATTGGTAGAATTTCTAGGGGAGAACAAAAATTTCCCACCAAGAATAACCACAACAAGAATATTGCAGTCACAATAAAATAACGGTTACAAGAACCTGGGCCTAGTTCATACGTACGTTTTAAGCTGTAAAAATTGAAAATCGGTTCATTGATTCGATGTAAGGATCGCTAGCCCGTCCTTGACATCGAAGGTCTTCAATACGGTTCAAAGAGTGGGACATAAAAGATTTAACCTGTTTCATTAAATTGTATTCTTAGGAGGAGCACACGAGACCTCTGTTAAGCGTGTTGTTTTAAAAGTGCTTGGAGACTATGGGTCGACTCCATAACTCAACAACGCATCAAGATCTTCACCCTTAGTAGAGTGTTGTTTCCACCAGCTGCATTGATGACGTGCAGTAAAGCTCGCCTTTTGGAGCAATGGGCAACAGGCGAGCTTCACTGCTCACCACTAACGCAGTGTAGTGTGATCGCGTTGGGATCACACTGGTTACAAATTATAGGTCACGTCTGCGTATCACCTATCAGCAATTCTCTGACCCCAGCAGAGGGATATCAGTCAGTAACCAAGACAAGAGGCTTTACGCATGCAACCCTTCTTTAACTTTTATGGGGTATAGGTAACTGACCTCTGTTCTATACCCCTCCTTTCCTACGTTGTCTGTGGGGAGCGATAACAACATTCATTATTCCCCCCGTAATGAAGGAATTATGTTGCATAATGAATATGGTTAATGACTTATTATGGTTTCCTCCTGTGAGCTTAACATACTTCCGGGTGTGGGGTACAAGCTGCTAGTTCGTATTTAATGTATTAACTTACTTAAATGTCCACTATGTGCCATTTACCTATTTCGAGATATCGGTTTGTATAATGGGTTAAGGTTACTAGTTACAATCCTACATGTTTACGTCGAGAAAAGTATTTTAACACACAGAATCCACTATTGACAAAATTATACGTGGATTTTGTATTTCTTAAAAAGGGTGCATCGACCCTAAAACGAGGCTTAACTTTGCAAAATATTTCTTGTAGTGTAATTGTCCTAGAGTTTTTTTTTTTTTATTGAAATACGAGTCTAGGACATGTTTTAAATTTTTATTTAGCCTATTTTTGTAGGAGTACTGTACCGGTAAATATTTGGCAAATTTTCAAAAATTGTAACGCTGCTCCTACGATAATGTCGGCTTAATTGTTGTACATGAACGAGATTGTGCTCTAAATCATCTGTATACATAGCACTATTACGTGAACCAAAATAATTTTGCTACCACAAATTTTTATATTTTGTAATAGAATCACAATTTACATATATATACCATATTTTCGATTTTTTAAAACTACACCGGACGTGTTAAGAAGTATGGTTTTGGTTCACTTTATAGTCACCACACCTGGGAACTTATGTAAAACATTTCAGGTCACTATCTCAATATTCAAAATAAAGTAATGTTTTTAGTGATTGACCGCTAGCTATTTTCACTTTCCAAGAAAATCAAGTTTGAACATGAAATTTGTACCCTTACGCAACGATAACTAAGGATAAAAAATTTTATCCGTACAAGGTCTTGGTTAATGAACAAAATTGCTGTACCAAAATAGAATACGTGTTACTGCAACGGAATTCGTTAAAAAAAAATGGGGGGGGGGGATGGGACTATTTTAGGGTAGATGCCCCTTACACAACGATGGAATGGAGTAAAAAAGCACGGTAACAGATTATTAAAGTAAAATCCAAGCAGTACTACAAGATAAAAGGCGAACAACGTATCGAAAATTTTCAACTGACTTCATTGGCATTTGCCGTGCTTTAAGTTTTTGTGCATACCTGATGACGAAAATTGAAAATTTTCGAAACGTTGTTCGTCTTTTTATCTTGTTGCACTGCTTGGTTGTTACTTTAAAGGCACATAAATCCCTCCGTTCTGGCCACTTTACTCTGTGTCACCTACGCTAAAATATAGTTCAAACGACCGCAGCGCGCATTGCTCTAAGACACTAGTCATACTCATTTCGGGGCCGCTGCAACGTGACACATCGTACGACCAAGTCACAACTTGAGCGAAGGATTAATTATCCTTCCTCCAGGGCCGCGGCTTGCCAGCGATGTGGCGGGAGTTATATACCGCTCGGACCGAGCCGTTTAAAACAAGCCTAATAACAATCACGCGCCACTACTGACATCTGCATCGTACCCTTAGACCAGCAAATGAAAGGTAAATCAGTTTATATAAAACTATTTCCGGTAATGTATCGAGTGAAACTGTTAAAATATAACGGAGGGAGTTATGTGCCTTTAATAACCTTGCACAACGAACCAAATGCCTATTTCCATAGGATTTGTTTTGTTTTGGCTAATGGTCAGTTACTTTAGCTTTAGTGCTTTAAAAAAATTACTCTGTCGTGATTTTTTGCAGTTTACTCGTAAAATGAAAATAAAAATAAAATTATTACTTTGCATACTTTTTTAATACTTTTAGTACTTTTAATACTTTTTTAATATTCGATGATAAAAGTTTAAAAGCAATTAAAAGTGAATTTTAAGTGAAAACTTGAAGTAAGAATGAACAAAGTCTAAATTAATACAATCATAGCACTGTAAGGACTGTAAAGATACAATGTTTTGTTTTACCAATTATCGTGGCAATAGGAGACGTCGGCCGTGTCTCTCGCTCAGATAATAAATAACTGAACTCATCCGCCACACATCACGTCGTCTAAGCTGCTCTTTCTCCCCCCCCCCCTCAGTAAAATGTTAGCGTCTGTCAGCTTATTCAGAACGAAGATTTGACTCTCGCTGATTTCTTTTGCATTCAAAAGTTGAAGTCAAACATGGACCAAGTCCAAATTTATTCGAAGAAAAAGACTTTAGTCTCTGCGAACCCATTTCCATGCAAACACGCCGGAACGTCCGTAATTTTCTGAGGGTGGTGGAAGGTGATAGGACTAGGGGCGAGGGGGGGGGGAGAAGGAACGGAAACGTTTCAAATGTTGAGAGAATGTTTCCCATATTGAAGAATAACCGCCTAGGGATGAAAGTGAAAATCCGCAGCTTGTTTCCAGGCTCTCACTACGTTGAGTAATTCAATTTTTGGAGTTATGAGAACGAAAAATAAAGAAAAAAATAAAAAAAAAATTAAAAAAGATAAAAATAAAAAGTAAACCTGGAGGAATGGCGAGCATCACGTAGGCGTGGTTCTTCAATCCATAAATTAATAAGAGGGGCTCCGTAGCTTTTAGGAGAAAATATTTCCGAAATAAGCTCCATGTTACGGAGAATAAATTAGTTTACGCGAATATGTGCTATAAAATGAATGCCGCAAACGAAAGCATTAGTCTATGATGATCGCATTCAAAAAATAAAAAATAAAAAAAAAATAAAAAAAACCTACAACGCTATCGGCGGCGCATAGCGCAAGAAGGTTGCGAAGAACGTTCAGGCCTCGAGAAATACGCAACTTGGAATTATCTATCTACTGACTTGCAAGTGCTAGCCACTCTGCCGGGCCAGCCTCTCTCCCCTCCCTCCCTCCCTCCCACGTCAGCCCGCAACGGCCTCCCCGCCCCCGCCTTCCATAGCCAGAGGGCACACGCAAGCCGACGCCGTCGAGAACTCACGGTGATGGATGGTGCTAGGCGACGAACCTAGGATCCCGCACAACCCGTAAATTCGGACGTTACTATGGCTTATGGACACAGAGAAAGCCGCGGGTCCAGCCCAGCGCCCAACAAGGGCTAAAGCGTAAAAAAAGAAATATGGCGCCAGATTTGTAAGAGATTAAGTTAGGGGAAGTGCATTGCACAATCGCCGGAGCCCCCGTGGCAGAATGGGCGCCATTCCCATGCGCCGCTGGTCGCTCCAGCGTCGACCACAACCGGATATTTGCGCCGATTCCAAATGAAATACAAAATGTAAACTGGTTGGTTGGCACGGGGGGCCGAGCGCGCGCCGTCAAGAGAGTGACAGGCGCCACGGAAAAGCAGAAAGAACGAGAGAGAAAGAGCGACACACCAAAGAGCCGCTTCCATTCGCTAGACTGGGAGAGGAAAGAAGAACGGTCAAAAATTTTAAAGGGAAGATCTAGTAAGGATATTTTCAATTTTGGTTAAATTTTTAATCAACGAACACAGCATTCTAGTGAAACCTTCGACGTGTTAAAGACAAGATAGGAAGGAGGAATGGCAGAAAGTAGGGTGCGTCAACACATCAATCATCTTGGCTGAGCGGGTGAGAGAGCTCAGCTTGGTTGCTGGAGGTTTGCGGATCTGGCCGAATCCCTGGAAAGGGGATCTTTGCGTGGTTCCCGCCAGGACTGCAGGCCAGGGGTGGCGTGAGAGGCTACCATGACCCTTCAGCAGCTATGGGAACTTATTCAGGCCAATTCTGGACAATCTTTCGGCCCCTATACTACGATTATCGGAATTTCTCAGTTCAAATCCCCGGGTTTCCCCCTCCCTTTACCAGATATTACTTCTCTCAAAAAGGCTGGTAGTGTTCAAAATTGAGCCGGTTCAGCTACACAGTCATTACATTGCTTCGGTTGACTTACGGCTCAAAGAAATAATTTAAACAAAAAAAAAAAATAATAATAAAAATAAAAATAAAAAACATACATTGGTTAGCTGCGGACACGCATCTAGCCTAATTGAGGCCAACGATGTAATTATACGGATGAAGAATTACTATACTAGGGCCACTAAGAGAATGACTTGATGCTATCATCGATTGTTTAAGTCGTTACCTCGCTTGTTTGTTTTAGGTGCATGCAAGGTGCACTCTTGGCCATTCATTACCCGTTCTAACAGGTGACAGAAAGAAGCTGGGTGAGGGAAAACCGAGCGACATTGGAAAAATGTCTCACCGCGCACAACGAGATTTGAAGCGAATATTGAAAAAGGTCCACAAACATAGTCGTGTATATGCCTCCATCTCTTAATTTATCGCCAATCAACGGAAAACTAGATTGACATTACTTCCTAAAGTATTATAGGATAGGTTGGCCTGTGAAACCACGATGTCTAGCCCTATACTGAGATCGTTTAAGTGCTCTTCACTTCAACATAAACCTGAGCAGGCAAGGTGGCGACACTCGTTGGTCGCCCAGCACAAAAGAATCCCTTCTTCTTCGTGCTGTTTCCCTGCTTAATTTTTACCCAGAAGGATTGCATCACCACTCAACTCCACCTGTTGAGGTGTACTGTTAGCTAAAGAACAATATACAGGAGCCTGGGAGCTCCTGTCAGAAATATGTATCACTGTTGAAGAGTCCAGAAGTTGTGCACGTATTGAGTCTACACACTCGTCTGTCAACGGGCTAATCAGCGACAATCCGTCATCTTGATGAAGCGGTATCCTTCTAGAATTCGTCTCTTGAATTTGTAGCAACAGCATCCGGGACGAATCCTGAGTCCAAACGTACTTAAATACAGCTTTTCTCCCGTAGGAATGCTGACCTTTGACATGTCCACAAAGCTGATAAAAGTGAGCGACGAGGTGATCATTATTGTTACATCTCGAAAAGTAATTTAAGACAATGTGAACACAGTTTTTACAGTCCGATTTTCACCGCACTAATCCTAAAATACTAAAAATACAATACATACAGAGTGAAATTCTATTGAATAGGCGGGCGGGAAGAATTGAATGCTAATGGCCCGTCGACAGGTAGTCATTAGCGCTAACCTCAGTCACACTACAATGGATTTGACATTGTGCCACACATTACAGAGATGTTTAACAAACCCAAAACAAGAACTTATCCTACATCTGCAATTCCTGCAAAAAATGTGAAAACCCCGGGGCAGGACGACAGCCTCATTGCCCAATTGACGCGCTAAGTCTCGTGGAAGATAGAAACGGTGACGAACACCATCAAGATGATGAAATTCCACAAATACATGACGGACCGAAAGTGACCTGTGACAATAATGATATTCACGAGGAAATTCCCCCTAAACAAAAAAAAAAACAACAAAAAAACAATATGTTAGGTTGGTGTGGGACTCTGTTGAATGGATTTGGAAACTAAATGATTGAGACTATCTAGTGCTTGCCATGCTCATATATACAATCTGGATGTTATCATTTATCTTGGCGGACGACACACTAGCGTGTGTCTTGATTTTACGTTTTTGCGAAGCTTTCATTCTGTTCAAATTAAAAATAAGACAATCGTGGTTTATCGTAATTAGAAAATTGAGATTAAATGTAAGATGTAAAAAACGAGATTAAATGTTAGTTGTACTCAGATTCGTGATCAGTTTGTATCACTACGTTTTTTGTTAATTAGGTTCCACAATAATGTAAAGCTTGTCCCTACGTCCAAAATGGATTACAAACTAACTTCAGCACAAAACTAGATTTGTTACGAAAAAGGTTTGTTTACGTTAAGTAGAGAATTAAGAATTTAACAGAACGTGCCACATAAAGGGAATTTTAATTAAAACCCCGGCCCTGGACAGGGACGTAACGGATGGAGAAAGTTCTTACGGAGGTTCTGCAATTGTCGTTTCGTAGCTCCCACAAGTACGAGAATGGATACGTAGTAGCCTAAAGTTTGTATCCTTAAACAAATTTACACAAATTTGTAATTAAAATTTTATGTAATGAAGATAAAAGATATAACACTGAGTAAACCCTTATAAATTGCTAATGACATCCTTACTTTTCCACGTATACGGTTAGAACAAAAGCACAATGTTCTAAATTTGAGATGATAAAGGCTATGGAATTCAAGCGAGTAAACCGAAAGAGTCCTAGCATCTTCTAGCCTTGAGATCAAAGATCGGAATGGCGATTCATAGTGGCTAGGATCTCACCTATTTCGTAAGAGCCCATCTAACAATGGAGGACAAGCTTCGGCCTTTTTGTAACAGTACAACGCTATTATGATCAGTTTTTGAATGGGGTGGGGGGAAAAATTGATGCTTAATGGCGTCGACAGCGAGGACATTAGTACCAACCTCAGTCACAGTGCAGTGGTTCGGGTTGCCACTGCGCCACACATTACAGAGATGTTAAACAAACCACAAATGTAGACCTTTTTGAATGAAATCTAGACTGCGAATAATATTTTTTCCTCGCTGTGTTGGAATCGTGGTTTGAAATCGTGGTCTTGAATTCCAGCGGCTGGTCCACGCGCAAGCGCCCTTGCGACCTGTCATTCACAACCCGGGACCAATGGCCTTATAGAGCTAGAACTCCAGACAAGCCTGACTGGGTGACACGGCTAATCCCTCAAAAGTTAGTCGTCCATCTGTGCAGAATTCAGTCGTCACCGTAACAAATTCGCACTGAAACAGGATACATCTACTAATTTTTTATTTTATTTTATTTATTTTGACCCTTAAGTCAACCGAAGCAATTTTATGCTTGTCTGGCTGAACCGGCTCAATTTTTGAACATTACCAGACTTTTTGAGAAGAAGGGTAAAGGAAGGGCACACCCGGGGATTTGAACCGGGAAACCTCCGATGAAAAGGCCGAAAGATTGTCCAGAATTGGCCAGAGTAAGTTCCCATAGTTGCTGAAGGAGCATGGTAGCCTCTCACGATACCCCTGGCCGGCAGTCGTAAACGTGGCCTTTGGGGGGGGGGGGATTGTGGCTTAATGGCGAGTCGACAACTTGGTCATTAGCGCCAACCTCAGTCAGCCTTTGGGGTGGGAGGGGGGGGGAGGGAGGTTATATGGAGACGAAAACGAACGTTGATTAGTTTTTGTACAATGTTGAAATGCAAATTTTTCACGTCATTCTTTCGATGCTCTTGCTTTCCTTGGAATTGATTTGTCCAGTTTTTTTTTGTAAGAATTTTTTGCGCAAAATTTTGTAAATTTTAAATTAAAAGTTAAACTTTCATTTACAGCCGTAATTCTGAAATAGGAGCTTTCATTATCAGCCACCAGAAGGACTCCGTTGTTTTGATTTATGTAATAATAATCATCCGACATGTTTACTACTTTAATAAAAATGTTTTAATAATAACCCTTAAGTAAAAAAAAAATAATAATCCTTCCGTTCGCACATTAACAAAAAAAACCTTCCTCAGGTTCACCTTTCTAGAAGGAAACTTACGCCTGTAAAAGCGTTATTGCGTTAACTTCCAGTCTGCAGCATGGAAAACCAAACAGGCTGGCTACACGCAATCCGAATTACGACAACCTTAATCTCATCACTATAATAAAATTGTCAATTCTGCGCGCTCCAGAATTTGCACATAAATTCGATCAAGAGAATTTCCATTTGCCAGATCGACACGACACAATGTTGTTTATGACACATTATCGAGGAAACAGCAATTTAACCCAATTACATTAAAATTGTCTTGCGTTCTTTTCCTTGCTGCCGACTCCCGCTGCGTTGCGACGGGCTCTGCTTGCGACGTTGACAACCGATCGTTTCTGACAAATTCATAAGCGATATGTTCCGGGAACTATAAAAGTTTATGGATCTATTTTTGATATAACATTGTGACTCGGAAATCAGAACGGGACGTACTGTGTGTGCCACAGAAGTTATTAAAAAAAAAAAGAAATGAAAAAACAAATACGTGAGTGAATGCTCAAATCCGAAGGACCATAAGACCAATAAGGAACACATCAGGAAACGTCTGGTTGTTAATGAAGGATAAATTTACTTAACACCATACTTTTTCCGTTTTCATTGTTGCACCAGTCCTTATAAACTACTAGCATCGTACCCGGCTTCGCCCGGGGATTTGCTTGATCTGTTGTTGTTTCCCAGTATTTGCTCGGTGCCGCCTGATCGTTCAGTGCAACAGTCAATTTTTCTTTGTGTAACACTCCCCCTTTCCGTCAATCCTCTCCCTCCGCAAAGCAATATCGTAATCAAATAGTGGGTGTAACATAAGCACTGCTCCGCCAACGGACATTCCCCTTTCAGGCCCCTCCCCACTCCCAGTAGCGTGAGAAAAATAACTGCCCTTCGTACATGACGTTATTTAAGACATGCTTTTGCGATGACCGTACAGAACAAATTGTTAGTCGAGGCAACAATGTGCCAATTTTAACTTCTTTTCAGGGCAACAATGTCCCAGTTTCAACTTCAAGCCAAAGAATTGACACACTCGCACGTTTTCATTGTTTCCCCTTCCGGGGGTCGTCGTTGCGGTTGCTTCATTTCTGCTATGAGACTTTGGTTTATAATGTAAGATTATCATCCAGTTTAGACGATCTCAGTACTATACAACAATGCTTATAACAATGCAACAAGCTTGATACCTTCATCCCAGGCCTGGAGAACTGAGATTTACATCCCAGGCTTGGAGTACTGAGATCGACAAAGCGCCAACACGAGTACAACAAAGAACGTACGGTGCTGACGATCTTTTGCTCAGAAAGCTTAACAATGCAGCTGTGCTGCAACAATGTTTGCACAAAAACGAATCCTAATGCCAAGTTTCGCCATCAGCGAAGAAAAAGAACGATGTTGCAATAACAATGACAGCAAATGCGCTTTTCAATTGTTAGGCGCATGGGTGATAAATAGGTTATTACCCACTTTCCTCGTACTGAGCTCAACAATGGCTCGGCCCCTGCAGGACCTCGACATTGTTAATCTCAGTACTCGGAAAGCGGGTAACAACCTATACAACTAAACTAATATAAACTGTAAACTATACATCCCGTATTGAATTCGTACAACAATGGTAAGAGCAATACAACAATGCTGCAAATAAAATGTATAATTATTGCAACAATGCTATAAGTAAAAATGTGTTCTTTTTGCAACAATGCTGTAAATAAAAATGATAGAGATAGTAATATTTTATTGAGCTTACTCAATAAAAATTTATACTTATTGCAACAATGAAATTGCTGTGGCTACATAGTCATTAGAGCATAACTTTTATTATTATTAATAAAATACGACCAATAATAGAAAGTTATTGCTAGACCAGCGGATTTGATATTACATTTTTGACTAGGCATATCGATAAAAGATTTTTTTTTTAGCATCTCCATTCCGTGGTTACCAGAACTGTGCTGCATGTATGCTGTAATGTATGCTGTAATGTATGCTTGCATCCGGTTTCACAGTTAATGACTTATTTTCAAACTTCGTTTCGTCAGTGGCAGTGAAGTTTGTGAAAAAACGAAATTTTCATTTCACTGGTGCAGAAATCACGTGTCTCGCCTCCTGGCTCAACGCCAATTGACGCACATGCCGGAAAGTTAATGCCTTTTAGCTTTGCTACAGTGGCAAAATAAGATTCAGGCGATGCTGAATCAACTGGCCTGGAGCCAGGAAACGAAACCCACAGCTTCTCTCCCCGACGACTTTCTGACAAGGGATAGAGTTTGAAGCGATAGTTACAGCATGGACACTCCCACGCCCTACGAACATGTATTTATTCATGTACTCCTGATTCACGATTCACTGCTTGTTCTTGGTACTCTTATAATTTTTTTTTTTAATACCTAATGAAAATCTAATTTTTCACAAATTTTTCACTCGGTTACAACAACATACGAGTGATTGTTGCTAGTCTTCCCTCCGTTGTAACACTAAAAATTCAAGCCTTGCTAAAACAATTTTATTACCATAATGACCGTAAAAAAATACAATCAAACGTCGAAAATAACGTTTTAGTATCATAATAATAAACTTATAACCATCCTTTTTTCTTACATTGGGATATAGTAAGTTATTTATTGGATAGTTTTTACGCACGAGGAGCCAGAATAGTCCGAGCCTGTAGGGTCATGCCACTCCGACGAACTGTAAGTGCTTAAAAGTGGCTTACTGTACTACGTTACTTCTATAGTGTATGATTTTCGCTGTTTGGATTGGTTTCCTCTTTCTTTAATATTCGACAGTCTTATTGGTACAACATTTTTTATTTTTTTTTATTTTTATGCAGCAGAGCTTGAAGACGGAACTGCATATTTTCCGTTATTTTTATTTCCTGACTGCTATATCAAACTAATGAACTGTAAAATATTAGCCCATAACCGCCTGAAAAAACTTTCAGACCCTTTTTGTAGAGTCCATGGGTCGGTTCTCGGATTCGAACCGGCATTCTCTTGGTTTGGAGCCGACGACGCTGACCACTGGGCTGTGATTGCTCGCTTTGCTCGGGGTCCCTGGGGCCCCTTCACAAATCTCGCGCTGGGGCTTAGTTTTTCGCTGTTATACGTTGAAGGCGTACGCTCGTATCTAGGGGGCTACGGGTTAGCCGAGGGTTGAGAAAATACTTGATTGCAACCATTTAGTAGGGATCATTACTGATTTCTGGTGTCATTATAATGTTGAGGTCACAATACCACTTACCGAAGATTTCACTTTAAACGATTTTGTACATGTATACCTGTACATATTAGTTATAACTTAGTTGCACCGTGCAGCTCAAGCGTTGTTGTGCGTGCGACACAGCCCTGGAATCAATAACCATCCCAAGCAACTCCCAACATTTTCACCGTTATTTAGTGAGGAGCCTTTTAATTCATTTTTGCTTTTAACATATTACAAATTCCGTCGGCCTTCCAAATGCTCATTATTACGGGTGCAATGCCGTAGGGTAGGTTCGTTTAAAATTCATTAAATGCGTAACAAACAACATCAATACTTTTCATGGATTTAAAAAAGCTCTCTGAAAGTAGCAACGGAATGTTGAAGTTTGGAAGTTGCGAATTGAAATATCGCTTGCTTGCATCTGCGAGGGCAGGATCACGTGAATAAAATTAGGACATCATTAAATAAAGAATAAACTATATACAAGGTAAAGGGTTAACGAAGCTAGCAGTCTGCATTACAGGCTGGCCTTGTATTGGGCAGTTGTCTTTCTATCTTAGATTTGTGTATCTTGTTGTCTCACAAGGCCGGTCTTTAATACAGACTGTTTGCTTCGTTAGGCTATCATTATTTACATGTTGTTTCCAGCTCTAACACGCAAAAAATCAAGAAGACGGAAAAAAGATTTTGGAGAATGATGCACAACGACATAGCGGTTATTCCGTAGTGGTTACTCAGCTTCATGCCTGTAATTCCTATTCATTCCATCCTTCACGATTTCAGCTAAGCAGGACGTATTCATTTTATTTGCGGCGTAAATAACGTAGGTGTTAACATGCCCTTCCTTCTGTACCCTTACCGAAGCTCTGACTGTTTGCATGCTGTCCTCCATCACATATAAAGCAGACCGAAGCAGGATTATGGAATAGGAGAAGCAACGACATAGTGGTTATTCCACAGTGGTTTCTCAGCTTCATCCATGTAACAACTATACGATTTTTACCGATCTAACAAGGCTATATTCAAATATCTGCAGCACAAATAACCTGTGTGTTAACGTGCCCTTCCTTCTACGCCCTTGCTGCTGTATCATTGTTTGCATGTTGTTCCCCATCTGCTCTCACACAAAAAAGCAAGAAGACAGAAGAAGAATTATGGAAAGGAGACACAACGACATGGTGGTTATTCCATAGTGGTTACTCAGCTTCATACTTGTAAGCCCTCTTCGCTCCATCGCCGCGGCTTCTGCTCACCTAAAGTAATGGTGTATTCCTCTACTTGCGGCATACATAACCTACGTGTTAACGTGCCCTTCCTTCTATGCATTTACTTCCTGTACGTAGCCACTGAACTGGGACGAAAAGAGCGTATGAGGAAGACTGAATTTCCTTGTATCCTTTTTAAAGAATAGCCATTTTCAAAAACATGCAGCAGTAGAACCCAACAAAATTTGAACCTGCTGAATAAGTGTATTTTCGTACGAAAGGCTGCTTTGATTCTTTATTAATGCCACGTTTTAAAATAAATTTTAAGAAAACGTCAATTGCCTCACCTTAAATTACGGGGGAGGGGGAAGGGAGGGAATTAATGCGTTGAGACCCATAGACAGCAAAGTCATTAACTGCAACCTCAGCAGCGGTGCAGTGGTCCGGGTTGCCACGGCGCCACACATTATAGAGATATTAAACAAGCCCCAAATTTAGATCTTATCACACATCTGTACTTCCGGCGGAAAAAAAAAACCCGGACAGGAGCACAGAGTCATCACCCAATTGACGTGGTAAGTCTCTGGGAAGATGGAAACGGCGATGAACCCCATCCAGATTATGGGCTGGAGGAAACCGTTGATTAGTCTAAAAGACGAATGTGTATAGCCTAGTTTCATTTTTTTTTTATAAATAATATATGTAGCAAACCTGCTAGAGAGAAGCTAAGACAAAGTGTCCTTAAGACGCATTTCAATTTAAAGGCACTACTTAAACTTTTGGTTTTTCCCAAACCAAAAAGAAAATATATCCAGAATTCGGCTCTAATGCAAATGATTTGCTAGCTGTCTCGGGACTCAAACTCTACCCGAGGCGGAACTAAAAGTTTGCTTTTAAGTCTCATTCGTGATCAAGGTAACGGTGAAACACGAAGAACAAGCTCCTTGCATTGGATAGGTGTCGCCCGAGGGCCAATGTATTCATTGACGGTTTCAGTTTTTCCTTTTTTTATTCTTTTCTTTTCGTTTCCTCTTTCTTTCTTCCTTCGGCGTCGTCTTTCTGTCCCAGCCTCTTTGTCCGCCGTCACCGAATTTTGTTCGTGTCTGCCAATTTCCAGGTGCCGTAATGATATTCCATTACCGAGAGGTTGGCAGTGACATGGGCCTTGCAGGGCGAAAGGTAAGTAACAGAAAAAGAAAAAGAAAAAAAGAAAAAGAAAATACAGAAGAAAAGAAAAGAAAAACAGAATGCAAAGCTAAGAATGAAGGCCGTGCCCATGCTCTTTGAAATCTTTCTCCAAGGCATATTTTAAGAAGGCTCGATGTTGGCCTATGAGTAAACGACAGTGAAATGGAAATTGATTGGATGTGTGTGTGTGTGCGTGTGTGTTACAAAAATACCCTAGAGATGTTTATACATTTGTCAGAGTTTGTGGCTGTTTTTTTTTTTTTTTTACTGAAGATTTTATAGTTTACGTAGAGCAAAAGTAAAGGCAGAGAAATACAAGTTCGATAAAAATGAATTGGTGGTTTTATGGCAAGAATAACTGCTGTACCCATGGTTGATTGTTATAACCGTAGGCATGCGTAGAATATTGCATGAAATCGAGTGGGTTCCGGCAGAAATTCACAAGTGGAACAGCTACGGGTGAAACATGAACATGAATGAATAAAAAGTCTGAAAGGTGCAACATGTATACACTATTTCGTAACATTTCGTATCAGTATGCGGCCCTTTATCAAAATATCTCGTGGAAGATGGAAATGGTGATGAACACCAACAAGATAGTGACAGTCCACAAGGACATGACGGACTGTAAGTGGCTAGTGACACTATAACGACATTCGGGAGGGGTGCCCACTCTCAAAAGGAAGCAATGTGTAAGGTTGGTATGACCAATACACAAACACGCCAACAGCACCACTTCGCAACGACTGTGGCGTAAACCGAGTGCTAGGCCTAAACAATGCCTTTAACAGCCCGCAAATCATCACCGTCGTGTTTGTCCCACAAGACTTGCCAAGCAGCCTGCAACCTCATACGTAGAGTTGGAAAGGTTCCGAGGGAACAAGTCTGAGACCTTTCTGAGAACAAGTCTGCATCAGCTCGGTTATTCCCAGCTATCCCAACATGACCCGGGAACCATCAAAAAATCAGTCTTGCGCTGGCCAGGGAAGCGGGAAAGCAGAGCTTGGATTCGCTATGTCAAGGGGTTTCCAGGATGAATCAGCGCTTGCAACGGTGTGTTGTTTAAACAAATTAGTGTCACAAGTCAGTTATTAGAATTTGATTTTACTGAGCCCGGGCCGTGACCAGATGTTGTACGCCCATTGCAAGATAATGATAACAGTAACAATAAACAACAACTAATGCAACAGATAAAATCAAACCAACAAGACAAAACTGGTATATACCAAGAAATCCCATTTTCCACAACTCCAGCCCCACCCAAATTTTGCAACAATGACCTGCAGATAATTGGATTACGGCAACATCAGCAGCAACAATT
>JAHWFP010064733.1:111376-134459 GCA_023313725.1 Lithobius niger
GTGCCGTTGTTTAACCCTCCATTTCAATCTAGTGCCCCTTGCAGCTATCTCTCTTGTAGCCAATATGACGTCACATGACGCTCCTCTACAGAGTTAATAACTATTATTTCCCTCCATGGAGATATGAATCCACATACTTAATCTGATGATCCGATGCATTAGGGAGAGCTAACCAAAACTGGTTTTCTGCCCCAACAAAACCAACAACGACAACCAATAAAATAAGAGAAGAACTATGGAAATCTAACCCAAATGCCATCACATATAAAATTAAATGCCTCGCTTGTCACTACGATTGTAGGCATATCCTCTACTTGCACTGTCCAAGAATGGCACTCGGATTGTCACCGCAGTCGCTTGGAAGAGGTGATGTTAGATCATTTGCATATTGTTCATACCAAACCTTACTCACTGCATCCTTTTGTGGGGGTTATCCCTCATGAATGTCAGTGGTGTCGACCTCCAGTAATTACACGTCACTAAGCTTGTGATTGTCACTATCTTTATGGTGTTCATCACTGTTTCCATCGTCCGCGAGACATTGCAGGTCAATTGAGCGATAAAACTGTCCTCCCGTCCGGGATTTCTAAATTCTTGCAGGAGGTACAAATGTATGATAAGACCTAGATCTGGGGTTTGTTCAACATTTCTGTAATGTGTGACGCAGTGGTAGCCGGGACTAATGCATTGTGACTGAGGTTGGTGCTAATGACCTGGCCTTTGAACGTTAATAAACCTCAATAATCTCCTCCCTCTCTACTTGCAATAGTCGACCCCAAAAAACGACGCTGTACATACATCTACAAAGGTTATCGAAACTACAATTTAATTCTTACCACTAGAAAGACTGCCACAAAGTCAACATTGCATACCGCTTTTCCTCGGCTAAATGGCAAATCCCAATTCCAAACTGTAACAATTTCTAAACGCATTAAATTCTACGTGTAAATCCCATTCAAATCCCGTTCGTCGTTCACAATAAAAAGTTGATACTTTTTAAAAATCTTTCAACCATACATTAGGTGCAAGAACAGCAACAAAAGACATTTCACAAAATAGGCTTAACTCACAAGTACTGACTGAATAAGTGAGTAGTATGCTCGGCTCCGATATCTACACCTAAACTTACGTCCATCTTCAAAAACTAGGAACAAAGATATAGTCTGAGAACAACTCAAGAATCCAGTATTACAAAATAAAACGAACTTTTTGACAAAAACATCCATATTGGCCTGTGGTGGAGCACTGTGCTTTTTTGGCATGTGCTACGTTCGCTCAAGCTGACGAGCCAACCTAAAAATCAAATCTGAAATAACGCACACGTTAAGCGAACTCCGGCTCAGAAATAAAGCAGCCAGAAAAATAATTCCAGTCCATGATATATCGTCCACAAGACACGGTTTGGAACAATGCCTCGAAGAATATGGGATTTATATCTCAGCCTCAGATGGCAGTAGAACTTCTCCGCTAAACCTAACGACTGTCATCCCCGACTGAGGGGTATCCTGTATCATGTACGTCTAAATGAATTGAATTGAATTAAATTGTATCGTGTATCTTCCTTGGCATTGTTGCAAACCATGGTTGTAACTTCTTCTTAGCATACAACATTATACCACACGTAAAAAAAAAAAAAAAAACGGAGCAAAACAGTGACGTTATCGACTAAAAACATACCTTTTTTCGAACCTACTCGGCATATAAATTACTCCCATTCGGCCTATTTCATATTCAAATAATAGAATAGAAGTCTTTATTCTAACCATCCTTTCTTAACAGATAAATGGGCAACAATGCTGGTGTAGATTTAAGAACAATGCTGGTGAAGCTACGTATCGTATCATACTGGTAGTTTGTCGCCGTAGGCTCACATACTGTATGTTGAAACACCGTCTGTGTGTTAGCCTGTTTACCCACACTCTCAAACTGCCTGTTCAGACTGTGGTCAAAGTTGGTACACACTTAAGCATGGCGTGGGTGTTTTTGCTGCAACCGTTAACAGCCTTCTTACATCGCCGTGCTAATTTGCAAACAGGGCCAACGACTTAATTTCGTTTTCGTTTAAGCTTCGTACTTTTTTCATGAAGCAGTAAATTAACAATTCTATTTGAATTTTTATTTCTTCATTCCTAAATTTTAAATGTTTTACGTCGGCTTGCTTTTAATTTCCAGTAGTTGTCTGATATTAATGTAGGCAGTTTTTTTTGTTTATTTTTTCCAAATAGCTCGGCTCACAGGGAGCGCACGAACATGGGGGGGGGGGGAGATGAGGCTTAATGGCGAACATGGGGTTAGGCTCTAAGTGTAAATCTACACCAGAAATATTTAGGTAGATTTAGTATGGAGAGGGGGGGGAGAGGTTTAACGGCACGTCAGCAGCTAAATCATTAGCGCCAACCTCAGTCACAGTGCAGTTACCCATTCAATCTAGTTGGATCACTACAACGTCTTTTGCGGTTTGAAACCCAGAGTATGGGCCGCAAAAAAACCGGACAGGAGAACAGACTTATACCCAACTGACACGCTATGTCTCGCGGAAGATGGAAACGGCTGCGAACACCATCACGATAGTGACAATCAACAAGCAAGTGTTGATTGACGTTAAGTGGCCATCGACATCAATAACATTCAAGATCGAGGAATCACTCCCCACCCCCCGAAAAGTAAACAGTGATTAATCCGGTAAGGGAACCCGTGCTTTCGGATTCACTGTTAATTTAGTTTCTTAGATAAAGGAGATTTGCCAAGAAACTTATCTCTGTAATTTGTATTAATTTGTAAACAAAACAGATTCAATAGGTTTTTGGTTAGATGCCTGCATTCTCATATATATAATTTCACTGCATTCTCATATGATATAATTTCACTGCCAAATTAACTTTCAGAATAGAAATTTGGACTGCCGTAATATCAAGGATGATAACTGCACTGCGGATTTGGACGGTTGACCAACGGACAACTAATGAGGTTCCTTTTGAGACGCGCCATTAAGCCTCAATCCCCCCCCCACCACCTTTTGAGAACTGTGTTCCAAAATCTTCGAATATGCAGTCACCATTACTCTTCAAGAAATGTATTTCAGATATTTTCTACGAAATATAAACGTTCGCATTGTGAAAAATGAGATAGTTGAGGTATTATCACTTGTGGTGCTTAAAATTCTTAAAAGTGGAGCGTCTCAAAACAGAAGCTTATGCCTCTTTAAAAGTACTTAATCATGAAGTTGCCAACTATCATAGCATATGGAATGTTTTGGTACAAGGATTTTGAAGTACGCTTACAAGCAACTGGACGGCAAAAAAACTGGTTTAAGATTTTATCTTTTTAAAGAAGATAAAATTACACAAGTTTTCGACGAATGCAGAATCATTACCACCAGAGATGCCAAACTAAGTAATAGTAGTAAAAATACGGAAACCTCCTGACAGAGACAAGTCAAAAGCGATGTTTAATTTTCAACAAGTATATTGCTGATCTTGGTCACAATAAAAGCCAATTACAAGATAAAAAACAGAACAAAATCATTTAAAAAAAACGGGATCAGCACAGTACTACTGATTTTTTCTGTTTTTTTTTTATCTTGTAATTGGCTTTTTATGTGACCAAGACCAGCAAAATTCTGGTTGAAAATTAAATATAGTTTTTGTCATGTCCCTGTGAATAGACCTGTCAGGAGATCTCCTTATTTTTACAATTTCATCCACCCACAAATTAATGAATTTTACTAAGTAATAGTTATACCATCCCAGGCGAACTGTACAGGGTTTATCACCCGATAGGCGAAATCCCGCACATGGCCAATCCGAAGTCGGTCGAAACGCTATCGAGACGTCACTGGAGCTCATTGGCCATGTGAAGGGTATCGCCTATCGGCTCATAAATCCGATACAGTTCGCCACCGGTGGCATAACTAATTTATCGCACGCTCCCTAACTTTCGAAATGTAAAACAAAATTGTCGGGGTAAACGGAAAGTTTGTCTTCAAGCTATGTTGTTTATGCAAACATTATGTCATCACGTTTTCATCATTTTGTATTGATGCAGTCAGGTTTACGGCCGATGCCATTTGAGCGAGGGTGTTTTGTGTCTTAGGGTTGGGACGTTTCTTTTTTTTTAAAGTTTAGGAGATCGTTTTTTTTTAATTCAATCATCGCGTTGCACGACACGGAAACTTCATCATGTAAAAAATACGTCGTTCACCTCACAGTCAGGTCATGTGATATAACCCCACTTTACTGTACATTCATATCACTCACTGTAAAGTGTGGTGATATGGGATATATCGCTCATCGTGTTTAGCATTGTGAAAGTTAGGGACCGTGGCATAATGCTCTTTGTTGTATAATGCAGCATCATTTGCACTAACTCAGATGTACAATTGTACAGTAATTACCAATGAATGAAAAGTTGGCCCAAAAAAACTGACACTGAAGTTTTGAACAAACGTCGAGGAGCTTACATAAAAAAAAAACTAAGTAAAAACTTAACATTTAATTAATTTTGAGCTTTAAGTAATGCTCTTTCCTAACCTTATCGTTAAGCAGAAATAATTCTACTAAAGAAAAGGCCAAACCCGGGGATACAAACCAGGAAACCTGAAATCACGATAGGGCCGGCCTACTTGCTGTCCACCGAATAGCTGTCCGGTGTTTTTCAATTTTTGCAGGAGGTACAGATGTATGACAAGATTTAGATTAGGGGTCTGAATAATATCTCTGTAATGTGTGGTGCAGTGGCAACCCGGACCACTGCACTGTGACTGAGGTTGGCGCTAATGACCAAGCTGTCGACGCCCCATTAAGCCTCATCTCCCCCCCCCTCCACCGAATAGGCCAAAATAGATGTCAAGAGCTGCTGAACTAGCCTGCCGTACTGTTTAAAATTCCATTTATTTTACAGTTCAATCACAATTCAGATCAGATGGTCGTGGACCGTTTTTAATTTTACATCAACTTTTTCTGTAATATCAGGTAAAAATGCTCTGAGGGCAGGATTTAGCACGATTCGTTTCCTCGTATGTGACTTATTTTAACAATGTGGATCGTAATTTTACGGCGAGAAGAACTGGCAAAAAAGTTACCAATTTTTTGTACTTGTATTTTAAGGTTTTATTTTGTCAGTGTAGTCTCTCATACTACCCTGGACTTTGCAGGGTCCCTTTCTTAGTTTCCGGTCAGATCATCGTCTTCAGTAGGGTGGATAAAAATAAATTCTTTAAAAAAACATTTAAATCGTAATATTGCGGAAAAGTTGGTCTTCGAACTCCTAATCACTACCCCAAAAGAAAAAAAATCAATGTTAGAGGTGCCCACATGAGTATAAAGTTTAACATTGTAAGTCAATGGGAAGTATCGCTAATTCCGCAAAAATGATTTTTGACAAGTTTAAACTACAGCCTTTTACATTATTTCATTTTTTACTCCCAGAGACCACTAAATGAAGCCAAAATCAGAATCAATTTTTTTTTGATTCCAGATAACTATGCGAATTTATCGGCCACCAAAGTAGGAAAAAAAAAGTTTTTTTCCCGAGTTTACGCTTTAAATTAAAATAAATAAAAAAATGAATAAATAAATAAATAAATTTGTTGCGAACGCAACCGGAATGGCAAAGACCTGTCGGTCGGTTGGACAACATTTTTTTTTTTAATTTAATTCCGGGCTTCTTTTAGTGGTCTCTGAGAATACCAAATGAGATATTGTAAATAGCTGTATTTTAAAAGAGTCAGAAATCATTTTTTTCAAAACTAGCGATTTTTCCCATTGACTTACAATGTTAAACTTTAGGCCTAAGTGGGCACCTCGGAAAAATATTTTTAGATTTTTTTTTCTTTTGGGACAGTAATTAGGAGGTAAAGACTAACTTTTCTACAACATTACGATTTGAAATTTAAAAATAAAAGCATTTTTTTCGGTCCACCCTAATCATCAGGCAGCTGCAGTGAGTTCTTCCTCCACTCGGTTACCGTGACCCACTTTCCATACACGTCCTCGCGCCACCACTATCCATGAAAAAATTATGTCTTCGCCAAGTAAATCTTACTACCTATACTTCACCAAGATCATAATTTATTCAATCCTTCCGTCCCGGAAGTTCACCATAATACAGTGGAATTTTATTTTACAAACAGGATCTCTACTACAGTAGCTTTCGAAAGTAGATATCCTCCGAACTGGTAGAAAGTGCTCATACTTTAGGATAAACCTTTTGAGGCCTGCAACACACGGATTACACGGCAATGCATAGGGGTTTGGGGAAGCCCACTCTAATCCGCCGGATCCAACCAACCGCAATTCTTCCCTCCGGGTAGATCACCGGATGGGACCCGTTCTCGAATATTCTAGCTTCTTGGTGTATAAAAGACGAATGTACCACGTAAGCGGAAATCATTTAGGATTTCGTGCCAAAAACGTTAACACCGGAGAAAAGACTAGCGTTTTAAACACGCTAAAGACAAGCGTTGGAAACATGCTGAAGACAAGCGTTGGAAACATGCCGAAGACAAGCCTTAGAAACATGCTGAAGACGAGCGTTGGAAACACGCCGAAGCAGTTGCCAGTTGGCTATAGTGTACGAAGCGGCCTATAGCCCCCGTTAACTCGGTATCACGGAAAGACACTCGAGCTGTCGGACTTAAACCAAGTAGTGCTCACTTCAAATACGATGACTTCTGGATTAAGGATAAATACAACGTGGTTTTTTCGGGCGACAGGCATACCCACAAGTTCAAAACCAAAACAACGAATTTTAATTTTCAAGAGAACTAGGTCTCTCTTGGTCACAGATACAGATAAAAAGACCAAACAAATTTACACAAATGCAGCAAATGACAATATGCAGCACGCCATTTTCCAAAATGGCGTGACCAAGAGAGACCCAGTTCTCTCCGAAATTAAAATTCGTGGTTTTGCTTTTGAACTTGTGGATATACCTGTGTCCAGGAACTGTTCCGTTGTGTCAAATAGTGTTCGATTTCCAAGGTGATACAAACCCATGGCATAGTTTGATGAAAACCTACCCGTAACTTAACCTAACTAAACCTTACTAAACCTAACTTAAAAACTTGGAGTTAAATTTAAAACTTAAACTTAGCTTAAACTTGGAGTTAACTTAAAAAAATTAACCCTACGGTCAACGTCTGACTCATACAGAGTTGGTCTGCCTTCAATTGCACGGATTATGGGCCGACCTTTTTTTGACACATTCCTTACTTAATAATAACTTTATAGCTGTTAAAGTTCGAGTACTCAAAGCTCTTTGAATTACGAGATGACGTGGCCATTGTTTTAAACTAGTTGTCCCCCGAGTTCAAAAATGGATCTACGAAAATACTTCTGCGCTAACAGAGTTGCACCAGTGTGAAATGGGCTGCCATCTGAGGTTGTCAGATCTACCACCTTAGATATTTTAAAGAAACACGTGAGGAAGCTAGACCTACTTAAGTCTCGCCGTGCTTTTCTGCTGGATCCCGGGCCATGTTGGGATAGGTGGAAATGAGCAAGCGGATTCTGCAGCAAAAGGGGCCCTTTCTGGCCCTCTCGGAAGGGATCTCAGCCTTGTTCCCTCGGACGCTTTTCCAACTCTGCGTCTGAGGTTACACGCTTTTTGGCAAGCCTCGTGGGATGGACAGGACGGCAATAAATTACGAGCTATTAAAGGCATTGTTGAGGAATGGCACTCGGCGTGTCGCCGCAGTCGCCGTGAGGAGGTGGTGTTGGCCCGTTTGCGCATTGGTCACACTCGACTTACGCACTGTTTCCTTTTGCGGGGGGTTGACCCTCCTGAATGTTATTGGTGTCGGCGGCCACTTACGGTCCGGCACTTCCTTGTTGATTGTTGCCATCTTGATGGTTTTCGTCGTCGTTTCCATCTTCCGCATGACATTGTGCGCCAATTGGGCGATAAGTCTGTCCTCCTGTCCGGTGTTTTTCAATTTTTGCAGGAGGTACAGATGTATGACAAGATTTAGATTAGGGGTTTGAATAATATCTCTGTAATGTGTGGTGCAGTGGCAACCTGGACCACTGCACTGTGACTGAGGTTGGCGCTAATGCCAAGCTGTCGACGCGCCATTAAGCCTCATCTCCTCCCCCCCTACTTAAGTATTTTTTTTCCCTTTCTAACTTATTGTCGTGCTTTGTTTTGTTTTACTTCCTTTTGACTTTCCATGCCAAACAATTCCTGTTGCACTGCCTATTGCAATATTCCTCCTTGATTTTTGTCCATTGTTGGGCAGGAGGACGTAATGTTCGTCATTGTTTATGACGGATTAACTTCCCTGGAAACTAAGTCCGCAATTGAAACCAGCAATGACATTTGGCAAAACTTGTAATTTTGAGTCTACTGTGCAAAAAGCCTTGAAACTGGTTCTCAGCTAGCCATGAAAAAACCTTGAAAATGGTTTCGTCTTGTGCGTACAAACCCTGGTTTTAACTTAAATCAATACAGACATAGTTTTGGTAACTCTTTCCCATCAATCCATCAATAGACAAAGCAGAAGAAAAAATAACTAAACCCCAACGTGCACCGATATTCACTGTTTCCTTGTAAGGGGGGAGGGGGTTATATCCTACCTGAATGTTATTGGTGTCAACGGCCACTTACGGTCCATAACTTGCTTGTTTATTGTCACCATTTTGGCACGTCAATTGGGCGATAAGTCTGGCCGCCTGTCCAGGATTTTAAAATTTCAGGAGGCACAGATGAATGATAGAATCGAGATTTGGGGTTTGTTTTTCGCTGCAATGTGTGGCGCAGTGGCAACTGAGGTTGGTGATAATGACCTCGTTGTCGACGCACCATTAAGCCTCAATCATTCCCCCATCCCCCTACAACCTGAGCAAGCATTGCTTAGTGATCAGAGTGGTCGTCTGCCAGCTAAGAGAACTTCGGATCGAATCCCATAGCCACCTAAGGTACATACGGATTTTAAAAAAATATATATAAAAAAAAAACATTTAAAAGTCGTCTGGAGATGCGAAAAAGATATAAGGCTACACCTAAGGTTTCCACCCTCCTCTCCGTCTCCAATCTATTTATTCACTATCTCCATCCTCAACTGGCGGTAGTTCGGAGCAGATACCAAAGAGTGGGATTACATGAGCCGCTTCCGTTCCTCCCTTTCTTCTTCTTTCTGCTCGTAAGGGTTTTAAAGTGCTTTTTGATTCCAGCTCGTGATTTATTTGCTTCCATACTATTTTCGATTCCGAATTCCGATTGATGCGAAGTGGATGAGGAAAATCCAGGCGCAGCATACGCAGAAAGGCGATGCATAAAACACAAGCCCTTCGCAGCTTGGGCGTCACGGGCTTAATTCTAAACCCTTGACAAGTGCATAAAATAAATGCCACGCTGCACAGCGCGTCTGATCGTAACACCGAATTTATCCACTGCCGACGACCACGAGAAAGACGTAATCCCAGCGATAACGCCATTGTCGCCGACAAACAGGCTCCACCGACTCCCACTTCGCTTGGTGAGAAACAACAAGAAGAAACATTTAATTTAACAAGCGGAAATCACAGCTGCTAGATTAGCATACTTTTCCATGCCAAAAATCGACACAGTCTCTAGCGTTTTTGCTTCAGCGGTAGCCGTTTTAGCAATTAGATACTAATCGATGTAAGCGGGTGTTTTTCTGAAGGTATTGCAGCACAGTCTGAAGCATTTTTGGCATTCAGTTGTAGTATTTGAAACGCTAGATACTAATCAAAGAGTCTTTGGGTTCTTACGGTCGTTTCGGCACAGTCTGCATCACTTTTACTTCTGTGGAAAGTTTTAACATTCAGATACGAAAATGTGCGATAAACTATTATTATTATTATTATTATTATTATTATTATTATTATTATTATTTTGTAAGTTGATGAATAAGAGACATCCGAAGTTCCATCAGTTATTGAACTGAGAAAATTGCTTACTCTGGAGATGTAGCCCCATAACTTACCAGTTTTGGAGTCTTACCGCATCACAAGAAAACTGCTCGTGTCGATGATACAGCTCAGTTTTCAACTCGACTATACCACACGCCATGGCTGTTTGCTGTGACGTGCATATCACGTGACTGGGTTAGTCCAATGAGACGGCCAAACAGCCATTGTTCTCGTTCGTCATTGGCTAACTCATGGTGACGTCACTGCAAACAGCCATTGCGCATGGTTTAGAGTGTTAACAGGAGAATAAGGTCCAGTAAAATGGGGGGGGGGGGGCCCAAACGAGGGTTTAGCAGTGGGGATACCTCCGATCCTCACAAGATAACGAGATGACGTCCATTCTGTAGCGCTGAAGAAGACTGGTATAACAGTCTCACACTACCTTGGCAGCCACTTTTCCAGAGTCCTGTTTCAACGTTACCGTCCAGATCAACTTCTTCCGGCAAACTATTAGGCTGACCTCTGCCACGATGACCACCGCAACTGGTCAACTGGTTAAGATTGTCCATGGGGGGGGGGGGGGGGGAGGAGGCTTAATGGCGCGTCGACAGCTTGGTCATTAGCGCCAACCTCAGTCACAGTGCAGTGGCTTGCTACCACATAATCTACCGCTGTTTAGGGGTTTGAATAATATCTCTGTAATGTGTGGTGCAGTGGCAACCCGGACCACTGCACTGTGACTGAGGTTGTGGCTGAGGTTGGGAATGCCCTAGCTGTCGACGCGCCATTAAGCCTTATCTCCCCCCCCCTCTACCGCTGTTTGAACTCAGCATCTATATTCTTACCTGGGTCAATTGCCTCAAGCTTGTGATCCCTGAATTTAAACTTAACTGTAGAAAGTTTTGTTTTCCCTTAGGGCGGTGCTGTGTGGAATTCACTTAACGACTGCTTTCTCTCGATTTCATCGGTGAACGTATTTAAGAGACTGATCAGTGACTATAGCCTTAAAGCTTTTCCGCTGAGACTGGGACACTGTCCTTGATTAATTGTTGTTCAGTATTTTGTGACTTGGATGCCCTTTTTTTCCTCTAGATTTTTGTTTTGTAGTTGTTAGTATGTTTTTTTTTTAAGCATTTTCTTATTGTATTGTGGTTCTTATTTTGGGAACTGTACTTTAACAAAAAAAATATCTTGCGGCAGAGGGTTAGTGATATCAATTTGGTATCTTTCCCCTCTTGCATTGCTTCTTATATGTGGCAATAAAGTAGCGAAATATTTATTTTAACTAAATTATGATTAAATTTAACTAAAAAATGAAATTCACATTTTTTTCTTTGTGGAAAAACCCAATAAAGTGTGGGAATATTGGAAACTTTCCTTCGTGTTTCTTTTATCTTACTGTTTTCTACTCGCTGTCTAAAGACCCTGCCTCATACGCTCACGTGCATCATACGACTGTTGTCCCATGCTATTCTCTCTCATTCTCAAATATTTGAGCAGGGCTCTATACTACCACACACTCGGTTTTCTTCATTGGGGGCCCATTACTTAAGCTGCGTTCGCCCGGTAAAGTCTGTCTGTTTGTTTGTCTGTCTGTCTATCGGTCCGACGTGCCATCTCTTCTTAACAACCCCTCCACCACTTCCTCTTCCTAACAGGCACACGCTAATTCCATTAATCTCGAGCCTCGGGCTGCCATTTGGTTCCTTGCAAGCAAACCGTCTTCTCCGATGGCTTGCATGATGCTTCAAGCCAACCACCAAACCACCCATCCCCTATCCAATAGGCAAGCAAAGAAGCAGCACCAACCGACGCAGCTAGTGCTCGGATTAGTCCGCCACTGCAGACAGCAATAATGTAATTGTGTGCGTGATGAGGTTTGTTATAGCTCGCGTTCTTCCGCCTAATAAGAGACATATTTAAGGATGGGGTGGAAGAGGGGTGGAGATGCGCGCGCGCGCGCGCACTTCTTTTACCCCTCTGATGGAATATACCAATATCTGTCACTTTTTGGGGCTGCAATCGGTGAGAACGCTATCATGTAGGGGATTGGGTGTGGGAGTGGGGATGCGAAAGAACCCCGCTTCACTTCGTTCCTCCGTGCCTTCTACCCGCAACTAAGTATAGCCAGACGGGCGAGTTCGGCGGCAAACCGGCGAAATACACCCATTTTCTGTGGAGCTCTGAGCTTGAAGTTGGAGGACAGGAGCGCCCTAAAGACGATGGGGCCCCTGCGGAGAACGCTAAAGACTAGAGCAGCTCCGAGGGCTTAGGCCAGAAATAGCGCCATTACGCGGCAAAAGGATTAAAGGGGACGGGGACCCCAGGCGCATAAATTAATCAGGGAGAAAACATTTTACTTCGGGGGGAGAAAGAAGATGAGGGAGGAGAGAAAAAGAAGAAAGAGAAAGAGTCTTTAACACGAAGCGGAAAACAGCTGGAACCAGCAGGGAACGACGACAACGACCTCCTCCTCGCACTAATAAAACCCCATTTTCACAAAATAAAATACCAAAATAAAAAGAAAGGAAGACACACGAAAAGAATCACGGTGAACATTAGCAGATAGATCTAACAGTTGTACGTCGCTGGCTGCACCACTGCATCAAATGACCCTGTTAATTTTTCCGGAAGTCGTCATCCGTTAGCGCCTTGTTAAAGCGAATCAGTTCTTTTTCTCGGTGAAAGCTGTATAAAGGGGTGGTGATTTTTTCCGCAATGATGCGAAAACCAAAAGAAACCAGCAGCATTGTAATTACAAAAAAACCTGATGATAAGTCTCATATGCTAAATTACGAGGTGATATGAAACTATAGCAATGCTTTAAGTAACGAAATGCAATGGAGGTAGGGATAGGGTTCAATTTTCCTAAATTCTCTATGTAAAATTCAACTTTAAGGAAGGATATGGTAAGAAAGGTTGACACGCACACACACACAGGGTAATTGTGCACGTTCACAACTAAGTTCCGGCCTTAATTTAGGGCAATGATACACAAGGTGTTGAAGAGGAAGAAATCACGGAAAAACATATCTAAGGGGAAAGATATGGAGTGAAATGCGCGGCGACATACAGACAAGGAATCGTAGCCTAGACACAACCACTTCACTACCAAGGCCTATCGTTTCAGCCGAGTTATTGTCGTGCACTACGATCATTCGGCTCAAACGATAGACAAGTACGGATTATTAAATTATGTAGATTGACTGGTCTAATGATTTCTACAGCAGCATAGTGTCAATAACCGATTCGTAAGGGCATGCAGAGTGACGGACACCAAAATATAAGGACTGACTCCCGGCAAATTCCCTTCAGAACCCAAGAAAAATTACAGTGGAACTTCGTTTATTTTTTGGAGAAGTTGGTCCGGAGTCTTCCCGGCAGTCATTTCTGAACCAATCTGGTTTTCGTTACAAACTTTATCGACTGTCCATCGTTTCAAATAGCCCCTAAAGTAGGATATCCTAGAGCATACTGCGATTACTGCAATAAACCCATGGGAAATTAAAAAAAAATTGTAAAAACATTTCCGTACAAACTCGAAAGTTTCCATAACACGAATGTAGGCTAAAGTTACACATTCGAGTTTATCTTCAACTGGCTGTCGCTAAAACTGTTTATTAAACAATACGCCATTACAGATCATTCCAATTTTGCACCTAAACTATTGTGTATTCCTTTGCCCGTTTCTGTTCAACTGAAGGATTTTTCGATTACCTTTACATTAAATATAGTCAAAAGGCGTAACAGGAAAGACACAAAAAGGGACGTTTCGATAACAGATCACACTCTTTATCAAGCTCAACAGTCATCGACAATACCATAATAAAACTACACTCAACTAAAACCTAATTCGACAAAGCCAGGTCAGAAGGAATAGAAAAGAACTAGGAATTCGGACGCTTCACTGTTCAAAGAATGCAAACTATTTTGATACCCTAACAATATTAATTGTTAAATGCTAAAAAACACGATTTAATAAAAAAAAAAAACATTAACCCTTTAGTTCCCGTAACAAACTGGATGGTTTTTTTTAAAGTAACTTAGGTTAGGTTAGGTTTAATCACGGAATTCGAATCGGCAAAAACTTGGTTTCTATTCGCGACTGCTGACCACTCGGCCCTTCTTGCTCTCCTTGATCAGAATCGCCGAGGACCTTCACAAAGCTCGCGTAGCACATTGGGAATTAATTTTAATATATAGGAAACTTGGCAGGAAAGGGTTAAAGTACGCAAAAAAGTTCACCACTATTAGAACGTCACGTCACGAAACATTGTGAACATTTCTATTAGCTTGTCATGTACTAAATTCTTTTTTATCTCACGATATTATTATTTAATTTGCACTTTTTTTTTTAAATACAATGCAAGTTTCTTACCTAAAAAATATATTTTGACAAAATTTGCAGATTTGTATCCACTGCTTCGGGGTTATCTGCAGTATTCAATTGCTAGGGATTTGAGGTGCGTCTTTTCTTATGACGCTTTGTACGTGAAATGTTTGATGTAAATCAGGCGCCCTGTTAAACCTCCCCCCCCCCCCCCCAAAAAAAAATCGTATGGACACGTGTTTCAGGATGGGTGCTAATAAATACTGTATTTCTAGCCCCTTTCGTCCATATTCCTCTTTCGTCTTTTACACTCGTAACTATATCATTACCCAGAACCTCCATCTTGCATTGTCTGCAATCTAGGGTTTTCTACATCTGGACGTGATCTCCAACACTAACTTCACATCTGCTATGCTTGGTGATAATGCGATTTCTATTTTTTTTCACTTATTTTTTTTTTTCTATTTCGTAAGCTCTCCTCAGCTAAGCTATCTCTGTCCGATCCAGATTTTCCCGTGTCATGTCAGCAACAAATGAGATGAAAGACCCTTCGTTCATTCTTTCCGGGGCATTACCTCTGCCTGGTTGTAATGGTAGTGATGCATTTCCGTTTTCATCGGGCAGTAAGGGCGGGGCATTGGCGCTATTAGTTCCCGAACTTAAAATTACTGCCGCTGGAGAACTTGGTATAGCGGCAGTCCATAAACGTCACGTTTGCGGACGCTGCCTAAAACTGAGATGTTCGTTTTAGGATTTTGTTTCGAAACATATTCCCGGCTGTAAAAAAAAATTTATATTACGAATTCCATCGTATAGAAGATCATTTCATTTTGCGGGCCGGCCGGCCGGCCGAACGAATGGCGGTTGGGTGTGCATGTGTGGGTGGGAAGGAGGTAGGCAGATAATAATGGCTGCACGGCTGCGCTTTGAGTATGTACACACCCCTGCCTTACGTCGTCTCCTTCGCCAAAGTCGAAGTCGCAACAACTTGCCCTGCAACAGCCTAACTCCTTCGCCTTGCCCCCCCCCCGTTTCTCGTGTATCATTCTACGCGCTTCACTGATTCTTTTGTGCGTCATATTCGGCTGCTGCTGCTAAAACGCATCGGCGTTTTAATTCAAGAAAAGGCATTTGTTAAGTTTATCAGAATGGCGTGTCCGTTAGTCTGTACGTCCATCTGTCCGCCCGTTCGCCGAACTCCCCATCAGTCAGTCAGGCGTAAGCACACGCCCTTTTCTCCTTGCGCCGAATTACTGTGGACGCCGGGGTGTTAAGTTGGTTGTCGTTAGATAGCACCATTTAAGACCACGTTGGGTCTTCTTATAAAACGAACACCGAGTGACATTGTGACTGTTTTTTTTTCTTTTTTGTATTCCAATTAAAGAACAATTACAATTCGTTTATTACTATCCATCCAAGACCAAAACTGGTATGAGAAGCCGCCAAGTTTCCAAAAAGGATCGGCCTTCGAAGGTAGTGATATCATTCAACCAGGGAAAGGCCACCAAGGTTAATCCCATTAGCCAAGTTAAACGCACAGAATAATACTTTGGACGTTAAAAGGACACCCGGCCTGCATTATAACATTCCGCGTGCCAAATTACAGCTACGCGCAGATCGTCATCCGAGCAATTACAGCGCCAAGGTCGGCTGGGGTGGTAGCTGCGTTCCTCGCATAGCTGCTGTCTCGGTTGGCTTTGGGAGTAGTAAACGAGACAGAATCAAGTCAACGATTGTGTCGTCACAAACCGAAATGATTCTCATATTTTAAAATCAGAATTTATAATTTTCTAGGCTAGTGTCTTATAATTTTGCTTCGGCGATTTATTGGAATAATTAATTTTAATTTTTACCGCATTAGTCTACAAGATTTTAGATCTCATGGTAATTATTGAAAAATTTAGTAGCTGTACACACAGAGATGAAACGTCATGATTATTATACGCGCGCAATGCATCATATAGTTACGGGTCGTTCTTAAATATAGTTAACAATATTCAATAGAAAATCTCCTAGAAACACATTTTAAAACGGTTTTTTAGCAAGGGAAAGACTAACGGTAAGTAAATAGACCTTTGGGGCCGTACTTGATGTGGTGGATCGAGAAAGATGGCGTCGGGAGGTATATCCCTTTAATGAAAACTTGAAGCTGGCTACCGTGAGTAGCAATGTTCTGGTGTTCATTTAACTTTTGAACTATTAGTCGGTGCGCTTAACTTTGCTAATAGGATTAATCTTGGCAGTGTTTCCCTGCGGTTGAATGATATCACTGCCTTCAAATCCCGATCCTGTTTGGAAACTTGGCGGCTTCTTATACCAGTTTTGGTTTTGGTTGGATATCACAACTATCATGGGGAATTTAATGTACAAAAGGTGTCACCGTCTTATCTTCATCTCCTGGGTTCGACCCGGGTTCGATCCTGGTGATGGGAAGTGTATAAGTACGGGTTTTTCTCCGGTTGTTTCCCGCCCGTTGCACGAGGGTTTCTTCCGGGTACTCCGGTTTCCTCCCTCATGCGGCAAAAAAAAAACTGTCACAATGGTGGTACTTCTTCCACTTAACATCTGCCACCTGGGAATTTGGGTGGATGGATGCCTCGTGCATCGTCTATAAATTATTTATTTATTTTCTCTACCTTTTTTTTTCTGGAATAATTTTATGTCTATAAATTTTTACGTTGATCCACCAGCGCTATCAGTGGAACGAATCTGTGTTTAGGGACTGCTAAGTAACACAGCAACAGCGCTAATACTTCTCATTCACTTCCTCTCTAAGCCTCGTTGAGAGCGTGTTTACTAGAAAAGGCCAACCGGAGGAGTTCACCACCGACCAAAACCCATCCACACCACCCTCTCCGTTGCCCCCCACATAACCAAACACTGCACGCACAGGCTTCAACGCCCAAGTTACGCCCGGTCAAGTAATGGCCACTAGCCTGAACGGACTCGTGGACAGACAGAATGGACGGACGGATGGGACTATGGGGTGTGAGGTTTGAGGCGTGCGTACTTTGCGGGCACGGCATCAGAGGCCGCACCCGAGTCACCAATGACGCTCCAATGTACGGCGAAAAGGTTGGCGGCTGGACATTTACATCCATAAAAGTTGCTGATGGTCCTATCAACAACCGCCATTACAGCCTTACCAAGAAACGCAAGCCAGCCGGGCCTGCTTGACCAATAAAGTTGCTCTGTGCTGTTCCTTGTTGTGGCCTGTGCCTACATAACACTCTGTTTGTTGAAGATCGTACTCACGGATCAGAAACCATGACGACCCTGCCGGGTTGGGATACTATCAACTAACTCCCGTCTTTCTCGTGTCACGCCCTCAAAAGGATTGCATCCACTAAAAAGTTTGGTATAATAAACCCCGGCTGAAAAGTACTGTTCAAGCCATTGAAAGTAGCGATAACCATCATACTGCGTTACATCTAATAAATGCAGTTAAGTTCAGACTATAAAAGTGGCAACGTAAATGGGTTTGCATCTGTGTTCACTGGTTTTAGTGTATGGGTTTATTCGTGATATCTTTTGCTATACAACTGGTTTTGTTCATTCTCTATCCCATCAGTTCCGTCTGTTTGTCTACTGTATTCACGATAACTTATTCCACATGCATTTTGTTCCTTATTTGTGAATTTAAAATTTTGTAAGGGGTTCCAGGTTTTTTACTCTCAAATATATGAAATTAATCAGTCATCAAATAGTTGGAGAATTAAAAGAAATGGGCTGCAAAGAAAAGGTTTGAGACACAAAACGACACGTAGCCTGCATGTATGCACACCACGTCTTACAGGTTTTGGACTTTGGTTTAATGCTTTTGCACTTGAATTTAACACTTATGTACTTGAATTGAATTTGAGTTCTACAGACCTGGAAGTCATTCACTCAATCCTATACCTTAACCCTAAAACCTTAAACCTAACAGACCATAACATCCACTGCCCACAAACAACAATTAACCACTTTGCTTTAAATCTGAACAATTAAGCAGATTGTTGCAAGTAATTTACAGAATTTTTTTTTTTTTGGGGTGTTTTTTGTTTTTATAGCTGATGTACCTGAACGAATGATTACAGATCAAGGCTCAATAAACTCATTTCAATTCATAATTACGGTAATTTTTATAATATAATTCAAGAATCTCCGTTACTACGCTCCTAGAAAACAACTGAAAACGAAACTAAAGGCCAGGTACTGCCGTACAGGGAAGCTCCATTCCAGCCGCGATGTTGGGTACGTAACAGAAAAATAAGGAGCCGCACACAAAATGACATCACTTAAATTTCGCCCTTTTTGAATCACCTCCTTTCAGTCACACTAGTCACAACCTTTGCAACCCCGATGCGTGAAAACTATCCTCGACCCTCCACCCCCAATTTCCTTACCGATAAGGAGGGAAATAATGTGGGAAAATTATAAATCTAGTTGTGAAATTAGTCATATTTTGTGCTAAAATTTCTGATGACCTTTCCCGTAAGGTCAATTTCATCAGCTTATCTAATAATTTTGCAACATCAAAAACTCTTAGTTTTACCGAATTTAAATTCGTATGAAAAAATTAAATTTCTTGTAAAATCTTAAAAATTATATTGCAATTGCAAGTTGTGATTTTCCTCTTGTCCGACTTACTGTTGTCAGTATTGTAATGTCTTTCGAGAATTTGCGAGCCATTAAACCATTTTTTCCCACTCTCTTTTATCTGGTTAGTTTTACATAAGGTTTGTAATTATTTCCAATATAGTTTAGTTTTCAGCTTTAAAGCAAAGTACACAAGTGTTAAATTCAAGTGCAAAAGCGTTAAAGCAAAGCACAGAAGTGTTAAACCAAAGTTCAAAATCTATAATAATGACTGAAGACCACACAAAGAGAGACAATTCAACCAATACGCTAGCCATCAGTCTTGGTGGCTTTTGAGTGCTAATAGTATTTTGGTTCAGTTTTTAGCCTACTATAGCTCTTGTACTGCTTCAACATAAAAAGGGTCTAACTCGAATGGGCGAATGAGTTAAGGGGCGAATTTTGTCGATTGCGTGCTTTACCTATGTGATGTTGTGACATCTTCCTTCATTAGCTTCCTTTGCAGTATATTAAAATAAATACCCTTGGTTTTTAAAATCAAACACCCTATAAAAGCCTTTTTATTTTTTAGAGAGCCTCTGGGAGTGGGACTCCTACATTGTTGTATGGGATCCTCATTCCAGCAATTCACCTTTACAGTCTATTAGCATTTCAGTCTAGAAATTCGCATTGCCGGTGCAAATAAACATGAACCCACAAGTCTGTCTGTATTGGCATTCTTGGAAAAGGCTAAAATACAATAACATGCAAACATTACAGTGAGCTTGGCAAGCTATCGCACCAGCACAACAACTGAATCTAAAATAGAATAATAAAAACACAATCGAACAAAAACAGATAAACTGAAGTACAACAAACCGAAAGTATAGCATGAAATAAAGCGGCAAGAACTGTGAAAAACCATGTTAAGATGAACTTCTAATCGTCGATTAAAACAGCATGCCCGGAACCCAGTGGCCGATAATATCGCCGACGCTTTTAGTAATATCTGTTTTACTTAAAATTTACACGCATTATTATTACGCCCTTTACTCTTACTAGGGCAGCGCCCCCTTCCCCCCCCCCCACCCGTACATGACCGGTTTTACAGAGGATTGTTGTGATTTCCCGTTAGCAGTCTCCCAAGCTTTCATCAGAATTAGTTAGATCCAGGGCCTAGATCCCGTTTGCATGAAAATATTGTGACTGGAAAGAAACATGACGTCATCAGTCCTTGTGCATCTTTGTTGAAAACACAGTTCGAATCATTACTTATACAGACAATTCTGATGAAAGACACGGAAACAAACAAAAGAATTAAGATTATCGAGATTCCCACTACAGACGCCCTGATGGTGGTATCTTCCACTTAACATCTACCGCTTGGGCCTTCAAAAAACTAAGTCTATAGAGCAGTGACACGACGTAGTATTATTGTATATAACTCTATGCTGGGGCCTTAATGGGTTAGCTGCAAGGGGCACTGCAGAGAGAAACAGAAGGGCGTCATACTGAAGCCGATGCTGTGAAGAGTGATTTCTTAGACCTAAAACGCGCGATTTTTGTTGTTGGAGAAAACAACGTTATTTTAAGCCTAAGAAATCCGCTCTTCCGTTGTTTTTCCCTCCATTTTTATGTGGTGCACCTTGTAGTTATGCCCTCCAAAACCCATACTGGTGCCAATATGGCGGCAAATGTCACTGCTCTATTGGCCGACACCTTCTATTCTATTCCATTCTATTCTAATAGAATACGGATTACCGAGATTCCCACTGCGGACACACATACACATGCAGACATATACAAACAAACAAATACTACGATCTTAGTTATATGGATCAGTCCCTTCCTTTACTATCTAAATGCACTAATTTCCTGAAAAATGTCATCGCAAACATCGTATCATTAGGTTCAGGAAAACCTCAGAAGAGTCAGCAACCTTTCTTCGACTAGGTGATCCTGGTTCACCTTGCGCCAGGCCATGTCTTGCCTCACAACAACACCAGCACGAGAGTGAAGTGCGTGAAGAGAAGAGGCCGTCCCTGCTCTTGGCTTGGCAATTACTGATGATAAAAGCGTCCAAGCGAACGCTAGCCAGGCACTGGTGAAAAGGCGCGAAACAATGCGCCCCTTGCTATTACACCAATTAGCTTTCACAAACAGCTTGGCTCAGCTTCGCCATACACAAACCCCCTCCTTTTCCTCAGCTGGTAATGAGGCCTAATGCTGGAATCAGTTCTTGCTTCATAAAGGACTGACTGAAGAATAGCCTGGCTTTAGCTCCTGAATTTAACGCTGAGAGCAACTAAGTAGTTTATTCCGTTTTGGAAGGTGGGAGTCCTCGGTGCAACGGCCATTTAACATGATTAAGCGACAAATATTTCGCAAAAAGGCTTATTCTGAATAAGGTTTGATAACCCCCCGTTGAGGATGTTGTAGTAATGGGGTCTTTCCAACTGTGACTGCAACGAATGAACAACAGAGTTCGATTTATTTGAAGTGAATTACTTACACTACCTGATTTTAGAGCCAGAAAAATACCCAATCTCCCCTTCGCTCGTTTCATTATACAAAAGGAACAACATGTCAATAGGCACGCTGTTGTTTAATGGTGACTGAAAGAGGGAAATTTGCTATTTTTTGTAGTTTTGCTTATAAGGTTCTAAGTATGTATATAGTTGTTGCAAGATTTTTTTTCTGCGCTATACTTATTAAATGAAAGTATAGTAGTTGTAAAAGTGCATTGGAAGAAACCCGACTTAGAGGTTCTAATCACAAATTCCCAGTTCACCATTCTAGTATTCGCATTGCAATAGGGGGAATGGTATACAATTCTAACAGAAACCCTTGCCGAAGATGGGGAATCGTGTCTTAGATTTTGGCGAAGACAGCTTTCAGTGTAGTACGCAATTAGCCTGCTCGGAATAACTAACAACAAGCTGAATGGCCAATTTAGCCTGCATGGTCACTTTGAATCTAGTTTCACTTTCCCTCGGTAAATGAGTATATATGTCTTACCATCCCCCCCCCACCCCTTCATCATTTTTTTGCGATGTGATTGCTGTTTTGACTTGTTCCTGCAACTGCCTTTCACAGGATTTTTCTACTTTTTCAACGCAATTGCTCTCTTGGTATATTCCTAACTGCCTTTCACAGGATTTTTTTTTTACTTCTGCAATGGAATTCCCCTCTTGGTATATTCCTGTAACTATACCTTTCACATGATTTTCCTACTTTTGCACCGCAATTAGCCTCTTGGCATAATTTTGTAACTAACTTTCACAGCATTTTTCTACTGTTTCAACGCAATTCTCGCTTGGTATATTCCTAACTGCCTTTCACAGGATTTTTTTTTTACTTCTGCAATGCAATTCCCCTCTTGGTATATTCCTATAACTACCTTTCACAGGATTTTTCTACTTTTGTAACGCAATTGCCCTCTTGGTATAGTCCAGTAACTACCCTTCACATGATTTTCCTACTTTTGCAACGCAATTGCCCTCTTGGTATAATCCTGTAACTAACTTTTACATGATTTTTCTTCTTTTTAACGCAACTGCTCTCTTGGGATATTCCCAACTGCCTTTCACAGGATTTTTATTTTTACTTCTGCAATGCAATTCCCCTCTTGGTATATTCCTGTAACTACCTTTCACAGGATTTTTTTACTAGCAGAAACACCAGAAGAATTCTGTAAAATATACCACAAGCTTGTGATAAGGTTCTCGTTACATGTGCAGATTTTCACTGATGATTAAAAATTTGACTCTGTTGTTTGCTGCGCGTATTTTGCCAATGAGCGTGTCTGTCAGTTTCGACTACCGGTGGAATTAGCAGTATGGGGTAGTCGAAGTATGGGGTATGACATAGGACGTACTCTTTTTTTAGGCTCATCATAAGGAAAATCTCGTCTTTTTGAGTCCACTAGGGCAATGCAGCGTAAGAGTATATTTGCTCCACGTAATTCAGATACATTTACTTTGGCTGAACGTGGTAAGAGTGTGCTCCTTAGCTAGATCCCTAGATTTGCAGGGATTTCAGGCGGGTAAGCAGGCTGATAAAGCCTAACAAGCAGCTTTTGCTAAGCCAGAAGTAAAGAACGTATCTCTTCGGGTAACAGCAGTTCAGCCGTTAATGTGGGCTAAAATGACTAACTGCTGGCAGGAAGAGTTAAGAGTGTGGTGAAACGACTGATAACATGCTTTGTGAGGTGAAACCCAAAGTGTATTCTTGACCATCGTTTTCTTGGCAGCGTCGTAGGAAAGAAGTTGTGGTAACCCACTTCCCCGTTTCAGGACGGGCCACGCCACCTGATACATGG
>JAHWFP010064734.1:11647-33676 GCA_023313725.1 Lithobius niger
TTTTCATATGCCTATTGAGATTTCGTGTAGCAAACTTAAGTAATTAGCACTCCACACAGACGAGTTACCACTAATACAGAAAACGTACCTCGTTTTTAATGAAAGGACAAGGTTGAGTTTAAAATGTTCTGTAAAACACCGATGTTCCTATTACACCCATCTTGTGTCGAGTTTCATATAGCCTACAATAAGTATGATGGAGGCACTGTTTGTTTGTATGCCCACACCCTAACATCAGCATCAGCATCTGAAAGACTAACAAGCCAAAGAACCAAGAGGCACGGCTTTTATATATAAAGTTTACTGAAGAAATTACAGTAGTACATACTGATAGCTTAAAAATTGTGTAAACACTCACATCATGGAGGGTCTCAGAAGCTCAGGCGTTTTTAGAAATTTTTACCACTGAAAATATCACTTTTGAGGTCCAAGGATGACTTTTGCCTCCAGTTTGGTCATTTTTTTTTTTTTAGCTTTGCTGCCTAAATGGCTGAATCTTAATTATCTTAATTTTGACACTACACTCATTTAGTGAAAAATATCTGATAAAATACTGTGCTGTACGAACCACTGTGAACAGATTTAAGGGAAGAAGGAATTATTGTGCTCAAATTCAAGGGAAGAAGAAATCATTGTGTACACTACACATTTAGGGAAAGAAACCATTGTGTACAGATTTAAGGGAAGAAGAAACCACTGTGAATAGATTTAAGGGAAGAACAAACCATTGTCCTCAGTTTTAAGGGAAGAAGAACCCATTGTGTACAGATTTAAGGGAAGAAGGAACCATTGTGTACAGATTTAAGGGAAGAAGAAACCACTGTTAACAGATTTAAGGGAAGAACAAACCATTGTCCTCAGTTTGAAGGGAAGAAGAACTCATTGTGTACAGATTTAAGGGAAGAAGGAACCATTGTATGCAGATTTAACGGAAGAAGAAACCACTGTTAACAGATTTAAAGGAAGAACAAACCATTGTCCTCAGTTTTAAGGGAAAAAGAACCCATTGTTCTCAGATTTAAGGGAAGAAGAAGACATTGTGTACAGATTTAAGGGAGGAGGGAACAATTGTGTACAGATTTAAGGGAAGAATAAACCACTGTGTACAGATTTAAGGGAAGAAGAAACGCTGAATAGATTTAAGGGAAGAAGGAACCATTGTGCCCAGTTTTAAAGGAAGAAGAACCCATTGTTCTCAGATTTAAGGGAAGAAGGAACCATTGTGCACAGATTTATGGGTAGAAGAAACCATTGTGTTCAGATTTAAGGGAAGAAGGAACCATTATGTACAGATTTAAACGACGAAAACGCTAATTTGAGATCCCGTTTAATTTGGATTTAGTAAGGTCTGCACTTTAAATCCGTAACGTCAGTTTTTTCTACGATTTTTCTTTCAACTGTGTTTTCTTGCCTTGTCTTCATGCCAAACACCACACAGCTCAATTGTTTTTCTATGTAGACGGCGTCACAACTTCAAATCTCTTTAAGTCCTAAATCACTTTTTATTTTCTTACCCCAACCCATAATTCCTGGACAAAAAAAATCTTTACGTTTCAACAATAAGTTTTCTTTTTTTTTTTAAAGAATTTCTCGTGTTTTTGTATTCGTTCCCTTCGTTTCTTTTTTTTTTTTATCTATTTTATTTTTAAGAGGTAAGGGGAGGGGTGAGAGTCGAAAGGAACGGTTTTATCGACAAGTCCGTGACCTACCCCTACCCTCCTACTTTCCCCCAACATGCTCCAAGAACGTCATGAAACAAAAACCGTTAAATTTTAAGCCCCTATCACGAGGCACAGTACGGACGAAGAATTTAAATGTGCGAATAACAAAATCCATTTGTACGAAAAATGTAGCCGTTGTTTCATGTTCGGCGAAACGATACACAGTCATATTCTACAAAATTCCCCTATTTCATTATGTTAAAAGTTGAAAGCAGACTGGAGGTTTGGCTCGGTCGCAGTGTACAGCAAGCCAGTTTTCGGTGTAGTGGAGTAGAAGCATAACATGCAGGTTGAATAGTGGCTGTGTGCCGGCCCTCCCGAAACCGTGCAAGGAGAATTTTTAAGGATTTAAAGAAAGTCATTCAGACCTATTCGTGTAAGATATTCTTTAAACTCGTCATAGAACTTCACATTACGACAGGCTCTGCAAATATAGCTTCAGAAGCCCTCACATGCGCATACTTATCTTATACATACATAGTTAGATATGCTAGCTAAATCGGCTAGATACGCTCTGAAGGCACTGCACTTTTGACTCGAAAAATTTACAGAATGTGTACTGACTGTACACGTTCGGGCGAAGTCTGATGGTACACAGTGATATGTACCATCAGTGCACACTGCACAGCATCTTCAGACTGTACAAGTTTCTGTATTTGGTAGGAGATGAAGGGGAGGTCTCATCTATATGTACAAGTTGTTCAGTTGTTTTGTCAGCTTACCAAACTTTTTTTTTTTGAAGTAGTGTAGGCAATAGTGGGGGCTCTCCACTGAAACTTAAAATTACTAACCCCCATTATCGTGCAGTCAGAAGGTCCTTTGCCCATAGACTTTTGCAACTTTGGAATTCTCTACCAAAGATGTTGTCTCGGCTCCTTCAATCTTAACATTTAAAACTAAATTGGAGGACTTCTTTAATCGTGACACCATCTGCGAATTTGACGAATAGGCATGTGTTGATAATTTATGTTTCTATTACACAAGTCTTAGTTTAGTCTGTTATTAGTGATTTGCTCGATGCTTTTTTGTCGTTTTATTGTTGTTGCTCTGGCCGTGAACTCTTCTGTTATTTATTGTTTGGAGCGTAGCTCCGCTATGAAGACACTCCAATGTTATCTTAGACCGCGCATCACGCGTAAACCACAACGACTATCCAAACTAAACTTTGCATGCAGTAGCACGGGAGTCCGGACAAGGTTTATCAAAAGAAAAATCCGGAATCGGACATGGGGTTGAGGAACCATCAGGGTGACAAAATGGACCAATAGCAAGAGCCAAAATCAAAACAACAACGAGACGCGAAGCCGTTTCTAATTGTTCAAGGCATCCGAATGTTAAAAAATTGATTGTTGATGATAAACGGCGGCGTTAGGCGGTAATAAACCAAAATCAAGACATTTTCACTTTTCGTCGACCGATTTGGACGTTGGAATACACCATTTTCACGCTTTTTTTCACCACCTTTCCAATGGCCCAAACCGCTAAGCAGCTGTCTCTTATTGTTTATAAATTACAAGGCAAATCCTATCCGATTGACAGCCAAACAGCAAAGAAAGAGGAGCCCACTCCATTCTGTCGACAGTGGAACTGATGACGGCCCTATAGTATAGTTCTCTTTTTGGTTTGTTATATGCTTTGCTTAATACCTTTTGGAAACTGGCAATTATTTTCAACGATACTTCGGTCGGCTCGAAGTTAGAATCTTGGTTACCGCGTCTGTAGCATAAGTGACACTAGAAGCCGCAGATCATCATCCCATGTGAGAGGAGATCGGAATTTGCTAAAAATTGTCGGATTAATTTGATGGGGACAAAAAATTGCCCGGTAAACTGCATGGAGCGGAAAAATTGCCAGTAAATATGAGGTCGTTCAAATTTCATGTTTCCTCCCTTTATGTTTATTCATCCTTACTTTGGGCCCTAATAAGATGATATTCAGGACCACATTTGAACTCTTATTTGCCACAATGATTTTTTGCAGGTTTTTTTTTTCAAGTACCATATCCTCTCTTTGTGGCCAGGTCCTCAATTGCAGCCGGTCTCGAATTGTAGCCGGGTGTTTTCCCAATCATGAATCAGTAGTGGCCGGTCTAGTTGTAGCCGAGTCAAAATGACTTGATTTTGAAAAAATTCTTTAAACGAGCATGCACATCTGTCAGATAAGATATACCATATCCAAATTAAAGAGTATTGGTATAAAAGCATGCATGTGATATTTTAATGTCTAGACACACGTACTACATGTATTGATGCTGTAAATTTACTTTCTAAATTTTGTAGTAGCCGTTCTCTATAGTTTGTTCCACATTCTGTTTGCAGGAAACGGACTGTATGACGCTACGTTTTCTTCCATTACGAGTGCAAAAACTATGTACATATCCCAGTCGCACACTCTGATAGTAACTGTGTATAGAGTCTACAAGTGTGATATAGCTAAATGATTTTGGACTTTTAGTGCGAGGAAATTTGGCCTTCACACAGTCATTTTTCTACAAAGCTAATGTGGAACGAACTATATTTGTAGCCGGCTCAAAATGGCTTATTTTTAACCAGTAGCCCGGGCTACAAATAGAGAAATTACAGTATTGTATAGTACGTCAGTCACGAGGTTCGAACCGACTTTCTCTTGGTTAGGAGACAAGGACGCCCCCCCCCCCACTGGGCTGTTCTTACCCGATTTGCTCAGGGCACCCGGGAACCTTCCACAAGGTGGCACTGCCCATTGGCACTTATATAGGATACGAACCCAAATTAAGGGTTAGAGGTATATTCCTCCGGGTAGGCTTTCCTGCACGGCTCAGTTTTGCAACATTATTTCAGACGTTTGTAAAATTGCATTTTCCTGTTTTTCACCTTGTGAGAAACGATTTTGCTACATTCACTGTAACTTATGTAAATGTTGCAAAGGCTATTTCGCGCAGGATGCTCGAATATAGTGAGAATGTATGCCCATTTAAGTTGCCAGTCTTAGCCAACTTTCCCTCACCCCACAATAAATACAAAATTACAACTGTTTTTTGATTTAGTAAGAAGCCGTCTAGTCACATGCCCCGTTTCCTGTCGCATTGGCTATTGCTTCTGTTGGGGCCCTGAGTTCGATAGACCATAATATTCTGTCAACAAGTAACAATTTGTTACTAATTGTTACAACGTATTCGATATTACCCTTCACACTGCTTACCGCTCGCTCTTTTTCAATGCCTTTTAAATAATCGACAGGCTCCCTTTTTTCATTGGTGCCATGCGAAGAATGCACACGCACCCTCTTTTTCACTTCTGCCGTGTAAAGAATGAACATGTAAAAAAAAAATGAATTTTTGTAAAAAAAAATATTTTGTCACAAATGACTGTATTCTCTGTCCACGCCCTCGCCTACACTATGGCTTGAGCAAAATAATGTTTTAATTGAATTGTGGTTCATGTAAAAATCTTCTTCGAGCACGTTAAGTTGTAAGCTTTCATGAAGTTAAAACGAAAACTCATCTCCTTCTCCTTTCGCATTTTTCATGGATTTTCCCTCTTATCCCATCACCTTCTTACTCCTGAAATCCAAATTAAAGGTCGCCATTACTAGAAAGCGTTCTCAAAACCGGGTCTGCAAATTTCAGACGTATTAGAAGACTTTGGTTTATCGGTGAATAAAATATGATAAGCAATATTCCGTGTGTTGTTGAAATAGTTTTGTTACATTTGAGTAATTTTAAAGTTTTGGATGCTTGCTTTTTGGAAGGATTCTGTTTGCTGGTGTTGCTAACTATTGACAACCTTGGGGCGATGGCTGGTCGCCGTTCAGGTTGACGGCAGCGCCTCTAGCAGGAACGCTATCAAACAAGATTCCATCTGGATTAGAAGAGGTGAAAGAAATGGCCGTCGGCTAGCACTCTGCATCATTACTGTGCTGCTAAATACCCGTTGTTCTGGGCAGACAGTGAACCCTTCGAAATGTTGACGGTTTAGGGAAATGAAGATAAAGAGTAGAAAACTGCGTGTTGTGTGTGTGCATTGTTCGTCTCGTATAATCAGCGACAAACGCCCAATGGCGACGCTACCGGGGAGGGGGAGGGGGCAGTGCCCCCTAAAATGTTCCTTGTGCCCCCACCAGCCTGTCGCCCCTCTGGAAATTTTAAGGCGTTGAAGAGACTAAATCATTGGTAATCATACCGTAAACGACGAATTCTAAAAAACAGAAAACAAATTTTAAGTAACTCTTTAAGTGAATTTGTCAGTAACGCAAGAACGCGACTAATCCTATATATAAAACAAACCCATATACATATTATATATATATAATTATAAATACGCACACACACGCACACATTAGCTGGTAATCCGTGTAAGCTTCCATTATCCAGATTGCAGACGAGCTACTCACGCGTTGTTTCTCATACGGCATTGGACATTGCTGTCTCTGATGATGCTGGCCTGATAGTCCTCGATTGCTTACGGTTTTAATAATGTAGATATTTATTTCTTTATTAATTTTTTTTTGGGGGCAGACATTGTTGGGGGGGGGGGGGGGGTATTCTGAAATCTTTTATTCCCGGTTCCAACGACGGTATGTAACGGTCAAGTCGTTAGGTTTCTTTTCATCATCAACACAAACGTCATCATCATCCATTATTTCAGAAAATATTCATACGTTTTTTGCTTCATTACTCTTACCCGCTTAACACCGAGGCAGCAGTGCTGATCCGACCGGGTCTTAATGGTAGTGCGGCTTTCGCCCTCATCTGTGTATGTTTACGACATTGAATTATGAATATTTCAAGAGAACTGATAGACTTCGCCGTATTTACGAAGCATGTAGCAGTATTAGCTGTCTTGTATAATAGGTGTATACGAAGTACTGGTTCATTTGCAGTCAAGAACAGGATCGCTAGTGTTTGTCGTAAAAAGTCGACTAAAAGACCTCTTTTAGGCACCGTCGAAATATTTGAAATTGACTTGCAAATTTTATTTTCCCTCCCCTCTCCTTTTTTGGCGGACGACGTGCGTTAACAAAATGCAAAATGAATGGGAAACCCACGAAAGAAAGCGAGCTGGTTTAATATGCATGAAAAATGATGCACAGTTGCGGGCATTCCTGGTGCCCAAACGTTAACTACGCAGTAGGCACTTAGTTGTAGTGGTGGTGGTGGTCGTTGGGAGGAGGAGGGGGGGGGGGCATAACCACCCGTCCCCTCCCCACTTATCCATTAAGCTTTCAATGTGGGCAGAATTCGGTGGGGGCTTTTGAAGAAAATTAGTGGGCAGAAAACTAGCCTGGAAAAATAAGGAAATTTAAGGAAATTCTCTGATATTTCACACAAAAAAAAACTTAGAAAAACCTGAGGAAAAAAAAAACCCATACAGTTAGGCCTAGGCCTAGGCCTGAGTGCGTTGTGGTAAAAGATTATATCCTTTTGTACTTTTTAAAATTAATTTCTTTGAGCCGAAGCAACTTAATGCTTGTATGGCTGAACCGGCTCAATTTTGAACATTACCAGACTTTTAGAGAAGAAGAAATATCTGGTAAAGGGAGGTGCCAACCCGTGGAATCGATCCCGGGAAACCTCCGATCATCGTAGGAGCCTGGCCGGCAGTCCTGGCGGGGACTTTCCCAAGGTCCCCTTTCCAGGGGTTCGACCATATCCGCAAACCTCCAGCAACCAGGCTGAGCTCTCTCACAACTCAGCCACGATGACCACGACTACTACGAAACTACGAAACTACTAAAAAACTACAACGGCCACGAAACCTAAACTAGCCCGAGTTATTGAAAAATCGGTAATCGACGGTAACAGTGGATATTTGAATACATTTTGGTAAAAAACAAACGCTTTATGGAAAAAAAAAACGAACACTTTAAAAAAAAAAAAACGACCCTTTATGAAAAAAAACGAACACTTTTTCCACCAGAAAAAGGAAAATATTAATATTAACCTGAACTGTATTTTCCTTTTTCTGGTGGAAAAAGTGTTAGTTTTTTTTTCATAAAGTGTTTTTTTTTACCAAGATGTAGCCCGAGTTAAGTTACCATTAAATACGGGTACGATTTTACAGGACTCACTTGTTTGGACCCTATAAACAAGTAAAAACTGGTATAAGTGTGAAAAAAAATTTTCTTCCTAGAATTATGGTAAATAGCTTAAAAATTGACCTGGCAAACCCAGGGAAATTATTTCATTATTTTTGTGAAATTCTTATAATTTGAGAAAGAAGAAAAGACCGTTCTCCAACTGGAATTCGTTACCCAGAACCTTCCATTTACTAACCGGCGGCTCTACCACCTGATCTACCGGGAAGGACCCATGGCTTTACTTGCCTAGTTTTAGGTGGTGTTTAATTTTTCTCACTGTTGATCTAGGGGCCATAAGCATAGAACCCATAAAATGGATATACAACAACTTGCTTATTGCCCACCGCATTAAAAATTAACGAAAATAAATAATAAATGATTGATTATGCCTTTCCGTACTAATTGGTATGTTCGTGTGGTTCTTTGGTTTCTACTTGAAAAAGGATGAACAGCTTCTAATCTCGACTGGAGCCTGGAGCCAGGGTATAGCTTTAGAAGAAAAATATCGTAAAATGCTAGAATTTCGAGAGACGTGTTTGAATGCGTAAAATCGTCATGCAACGAACGTTAAGCGTTTTTTTTTTTTTGCGTTTAGGAATGTGAAATAATATCTGTCCAAGAATCAAAACACAAGTGAATATAACCGAAGTTGGCATTTAAGCAGTAAGCTTCTCGCTCGCTGGAGACTCCAAAAACATTGGAAACTGGAGACTGGAACTTCATTTTCAGTGAACAATTTTCGTTGTTACATTGCGGCGTTTCCGTATTGCTTCTATAGTATAATTTACAGCAATTTCAGTACGCAATAGCGAAAATCGTTCACTGAAAATTGCTGAGATTGAGTAAGTCTTGTGATGACGACGGGGGTTCGGACCAACAAATTCTGAGCCATATCTCCATTGAGCCATGTGGTCTCGTCATGTGTTCCACTGAGTCTTTGGTAACGACGAGGAATCAGACCAACAAATTCTGAGCGATTCCATTGAGCCATGTAGTCTAGTCATGTGTCCATTGAGTCTTTGGTGGCGACGAGGAATCAGACCAACAACTCTTGAGCCATCTCTCCACTGAGCCAAGTGGTCTAGTCATGTGTTCCATTGAGTCTTTGGTGGTGACAAGGATTCAACCCAACAACTCTGAGCCATCTCTCCACTGAGCCATGTGGGCTAGTCATGTGGTCCATTGAGTATTTGGTGGCGACGAGGAATCAAACCAACAACTCTGAGCCATCTCTCTACTGAGCCAAGTGGTCTACTCATGTGGTCCATTGAATATTTGGTGGCGACGAGTAATCAAACCAACAACTCTGAGCCATCTCTCCACTGAGCAATATAGTCTAGTCATGTGGTCCATTGAGTATTTGGTGGCGACGAGGAATCAGACCAACAACTCTGAGCCATCTCTCCACTGAGCCAAGTGTTCAAGTCATGTGGTTCATTGAGTATTTGGTGGCGACGAGGAATCAAACCAACAACTCTGAGCCATCTCTCCATTGAGTATTTGGTGGCGACGAGGAATCTGACCAACAACTCTGAGCCATCTCTACATTGAACCATGTGGACTAGTCATGTGGTCCATTGAGTCTTTTGGTGGCGACAAGGAATCAGACCAACAAACTCTGAGCCATCTCTCCACTGAGCTATGTGGTATCGTCATGTGGTCCATTGAGTTTTGTGGTGACGACGGAGATTCAACCATCAAACTCTGAGCCATCTTATCACTGAGCCACCTCTCCATTGGCGAAATAGCAGATTACCTAATTTGTTTTAATAAATTGTAGTCTAAGTTAAGGCTAGGTTAGCTAATAAACATTAAACAAGAAGGAAATCTAAATGGGCTCGGGAAGGGCTAAATAAATACGGATGCAAACCTATTTACGTTGCCTTTTGGACTTAAATATCAGATTACCTGAGCCGGGAATTCAGCCTACGACCTTTGATACCAAATGCAGAGGTCCTACCGCTGAGCCATACTGACATGGCCAAACGTGTCATATGGTTCTGCGGTAGGACCTCGGCATCTGGTTTCAAAGGTCGTAGGTTCTATTCCCTACTCAGGCGGTCTGAAATGTAAGTTCAAAAGGCAACAGATTAGCTAAGTATGAGCACAATTAACTAACCAATCTGTTGACGTGCCGTCCTTCCTTCCTTCCGACGACGACAAGGGCATCTCTGCGCAGGGCCGTAGCCAGGAATTTTTTTATACCGCCGCACCAGAATTAAAAAGGAACCCCCGCTCCCCCCCCCCCCCCAAAAAAAAAAATGCCGCGTAACGAAGCTCTTCCCTTAATGGCAGCTTTCCATTTTTAACCATGTTTTTCACCAACTTCTGAACTTTAGGGGTTTTTTTTTTTCCGATTTTTTTTACAGGAATAAGAAAGCATGATCGTTTATTTGAAACCTTCACAACGGTTTTACGTTATGCAGTTTTCACTAAGCTCGACTTTGTAAACAAAACTCAAGGCCTTATCGTGCTCCTGGGCCTGAAGAAAAACCCCGCACGTGCGGGGGCTGCGGGGATGCTGGCTACGGCGTGTCTCTGCACTGACCCAGAACTCGTTGATTCTCATCCCGGTCCCTGCAAGCCCGTGGTAAAGGCTTACCAAATCGTAGTAATTTCAGAGTATGGTTATAACGCCCGGCCTAGTATGCGATGTTCGAGTCCCAGCCGGGTCAGTTGTCTTTTCTTTCTTTCTTAGAATAGTGTGTCTTGTGTTCTCGAAAGCCCAGTCACTAAAGCAGACTGTTCATGATATTCACAACCCAATTTCACCCAATTTCAACAGGATTCCCATCAAAATTCTGAAATGAATTTCCCTGTATTTTCATGGTTTTTCCAGAATAGCTGAGGGCAATTTCCAGTGCATTTACCGTGATTGTAGGAAGGAATTTTTGTCACACTTTTTACCAGTTTTGCTATTTATAGGGCCGAGATCGTGCAAAAGCATAATAGCCCCATTTAAAGTGGCACTATCACCGATTGAAAGTAGGCAGAATCTGGCAACATCTAACGCTATGCAGTACTCTAGCATTTGCTTGCACCAAGCGAAGGAATGCACAACGGCATTTCTTTTAACGAAACAAACAAGCCACGGCCTCTTTAATTATTGAGTAACAATTTGGTACGTCCTCGTGCACCTGGTTAACAATATCACCTCTGATAGATGGCGCCATGGCATTTTCGTTCGCTTTTCAGTCGGTGATAGTGCTACGTTAATGAACTTCTTGGTGTCAATACAGAAACAGAAGTATACTATATTACTTTGTGGAGTACTATTATCGAGTTTTCACCGAGGTTCAAACGTAGTTTAAAGCAACATCCGGCCTGCCTTATGACAGCCTCGCGCAGTCACGTGTCCGCACGCTGCCGTAGCGAGATTCGGCGTAGTAAAACTACAACGTCACTTCCGCCCTCGTTTTTTCGTGATCACGTGAACGACGCTGAACGACGTCCGGCCTAGTAGACGAATTGTGGGTAACGTGACAGCACTGACGCGAAAACTGTGTGGTTGCAACCTGAAGCAATAAAACGTCATGTTTATATTGTAGGCGCGCAAAGGATCATATACGTGCGGGACGCCGTAAATTAACGTTACCAATATTCAACAGAACATGTCGTAGAGGCCACATTTTATTACTACGGGTTTGTAGCTAGGGATTGACTAACAGTAAGTAAATAAAACTTTGTAGTGGAGCCGTACTTGATGTGGACGATCGAGTAAAATGGCGCTGGGAGGAATGTCCTTTTAAATTCCCTGATTTTTCCAGATTTCCCAGGTTCTCCAGGTTGGTGGGAACCCTATTTAAAGTTTTGCTATGGTTCTGAAGTACAAAGCAAGGAGCTTGGATTATACGTAGCTTTGATAGGGTGGACCCACTTACTATTAGGCCGGGTTTACGTAACGACTCGCCTTTGCATTCTCGCAGCTAGAATTTATTCACAACGGCAAAGTTGTCGTTGCCATGGTAACAAAGCTATCTGGATTAGCTACCTCTGACGTCGTTTGAGTAAATGCTTTAAGTCTTATAATCCGTGACAATAAGATAAAGAATACCTCCTGACGAAATTTTCACAGCCGCTTCCGAACTCGGATTATTCAGTGTTTTCATTGCGAGTCGACATAGCTAAAACCGCCGCCATGTTGGAATTTCAGATGATTTCTAGCTTCTAGCTGCGAGAATGCAAGGGCGAGCCGTTGCGTAAACGCGCCCTTACGCTTTACCGCGAGAAACCGTGCGAGAATTGGGAGCTGTTTTGCATACTTCAAACGCGTCTGACGTTTCTGCTCCCATTTTTGGCTCCATTTTACTGATTCTTGCATCTCATTGGCTTTTGATTTTTCCGATGAATCGACACAAAATTGGACTAACAAGTGAACGAGTACGCAACATCAAACGTAAGCCGGACCGCTCAAATTGCTAACGCATGCCATTGTTTTGGTTTCAAAGCGACTACGTCAGCTACTCTCGTCTCGGGTTATCTGGTAAGAATCTATCGTTTTGTTTTAATAATGTGTAATTTAACGTTCAGTAAAGATTGAGCGATCAGATATTTCATAATTATTCATTAATTTCGTTAAAAACTACTGGCTAGTTAAAACAAACCTTTTTGTTAGTTTCGAAAAACCAAGCGTCGTCTGCTTCGAGGATTGGTTTGGGAGCAAAAACGTCACTAACTGAATCTCGCTTTGTGTATACCTTACCACGAGAAATAGCTGTTCTGTAGCTCAGACGCGTTCAACTGAGTGGGGCCACCCTATCAAAGCGACGTATAATCCAAGCTCCTTGGTACAAAGCATCGTGGATTTTTTAGACGGTAGCGTTAAGCCAAAAGAAAAGAATGGAGAAAAAAAACCCACAAACCCCGGAAAAGGATTGAGAGTGCCATTCGTACGATAAACACGGTTTTTGATATCTTGGTCGTCGTTTGATGCCTTCTTTCTCTCCCTTGCTTCCTTGGAATGGTCTGACAGTGGCACGAATGGCGCTTGAAGGGTGGTTCTTCCTGGATTCAATTTTCGTGAGGGGGAAGGGAATGGGGAGTCGGGAGCATTGATAGAAAGGAAGACATGAGCGCGATGACCAGGACTTGGTCCACTGCCACCTCGCACCCCTTTTACGATTCGATGGCCAAGATCCCTGGCGATTTCCCGCCGAGGAAATGGTCTTCGGTGGCGTCCAGAAATGGACTGATGGACTGAGGCCGGAATAAAAATAAGACTTAACGATTGAGACATTCTGCAGGGCAGAAGTAAGTTGAATTGTACAGAATATGGACCTGTTAAGAGTTGCTGTTTTTTTCTTTTCTTCTTATTATTGCGTGCAGACATCTTTTAGTTGTCCATTAATTTTTCTGGTTGTATTCTGTTGTCATCCGGCAGAGCAATGACACAACGGCTTATTCAGTGTGGAGTTCGTATCACCAGATCACATAGTTAGTCGTTGAGCTAGCTGCAAGGTACACTGGGTATACGCATGCAGAGATTAAAAAGAATATTGTCGGAGTTTGTGAAGCTTCGATTCGGCAGATCGGTATTCAGTGAAACGGGACGTGTTTTCATCCCGTTTCACCGAATTCCGTTCTTCCGAACCAAAGCTTCACAAACTACGGTAACATTTTTACTTCTGCATGCGTATATCTAGTGTACCTTGCAGCCAGCTCAACGACTGACTCTACGAAGTCCGCAGATACGAACTCTGAATAATGCGTTATAGTCACTGCTCTATCGGCTGGCAACAGAATACAACCAGAAAAAAATAATGGATAACTAAAATTTTCGGCGAAACGGGTATACACAGCCTCCTGGTGGAATAAACACGCCCTGAGGTCAATCGGAAATAAGCTTATGTGAAAGTCCTACACTAGAACTAACGTATTCCGCCCCAATAAGTCGCTTTTATACACATAGTTTTCTTTCCTTCGACGGTGAACCGCAGCAGAATTGGTTAACGAGGCTATCACTTGACCCCCTCATCCACTTGGTAAAGGCAGTCATGTAGACACGTACATAACGATGCATGTGGCGCCGTCAGTAGAGGGTTATCTAACTACTGCCGTCCAGAGCCTCCCATAGTAAAGGCCGTACATGATTTGCTATCCACAATGCTCCTCAGAAAGTCGACAAAAATAACTGGGTGGCAGGTTTGCTAAGTGGCGTCATCGGTTGGCAACCTCGTCCGTTAATTTGCAAATTCTCCGCCCGATGTCGAGATGGCAGCACCTAACAAACTTGCACCGCCGTTGATGTTAGTTGCCTTTTTTGATTTGCCCTCCTTCGGTCAATGAGGCTTTCGCAGTGCTAGCGTATAGGGAAAAAATAATGCAGTTATCAACTTTCATCTATCGTATTGCCTACTTGTGATAATACACATATTGCACCAGATATGTACGTGGAGGAGTTCCGACGGTATTTGCAAAGCACTTTTGTCAGCATTTTATCAATAACAAACCTTTCCTGGGCTACTAATCCAATATTGAATTTATTTTGACGATAAATTTGCAATATTGACCCAACTGAGTAAACGTAATAACCCAATATCGAGTCCATTCTGATTACTTATTGGGTTATAATTTTGACCTAAATGAGTTACGCAATATTGAGTGTATTCGAACTACTTGTTGAGTTCTAATTTCGACCCAACTGAGTTAAGTAATGTCCCATTATTAAGGCTATTCTGACTACTTGTTGGGTAGCCTAATAAATTTGACCCAACTGAATTACGGTAATAACCCAATGTTGAGTGAATTCTGACTACTTATAGGTACTAACTTTAACCCAATTGAGTTAAGGTAATAACTCATTACTAGCTGTACCCTCGGCGTAACGTACGCCGGCTAGCTGGTTCCCGCATACCTGAGCGTAACACTGTAGTGGGCCCCGGTTTCCCCTATTGCGTGGTCTGAATATCCCCATCTCTGCTCCCTCTTTGAACCCCTGCTGATTTGTGTTATGGAAGTAAATGTTTACTCTGTTCTGATGCCAAGCCCAACAAACCCAACGACGGTTGTGCATGCAGTGATTGTTACTCAACCAACTTTGAAACTCTTCCAAGTCGGCTCTTAAGAACTAGCTTTATTAATGCAATATGTCGACGATTGTTATAGGCCACATCTGTTTGTTTGACATTGTCGGTCGCTCGCCCTCTTTCATTATACACCCTCTTCCATTGTAGTGCATAATGATGATGAGTTTGCTTGCCCAACCTAAGCGTATTATATATATAGATGATGTCGATTCTAACTACTCGTTGGGTTATAAATTTCACCCAACTGAGGTACGGAAATAATCCAGTACTGAGTCTATTCTGACTACGTGTTGGGTTATAATTTTGACACAACTGAGTTACGGTAATAACCCAACATTGAGTCTATTCTGAAGGCGGACCTCGCGTTGGGTCAAAAAACCTCAAATGGGGTCAATTTTGACCCAACATTTTTAAAAGTACAATTTTTAGGCTGTGAAACCAATCGCTGTTGTTCACGTCGCCTTAACACAGAAGACGACGACCCGCATTCGATGAGCATCCTTATTTTGTTGACGACTGTCTTCGTCTTTGCTGTTCGCTCAACGTCAAACAATCAAAAGATTGGTTTTGTTTGTTTTGTACACTGTCTTTGTCTTTCTTCTCCTTCTCCCCTATTTTTTTTTTGGTTCGTGCAGTGGAAGAGGCGCGTAGCTCATGAATTTTCTGCTGAAACGACATTTTCTCATTACATTTATGTTATTTGTCTTGGCGCCACAAGAGCAAGAAAGCGCCCTCATCTGCGCTCACACACACACATGCACATACGACGTAAAAGAAGCGATATCGCACGCTTTTCAAGATATGTTTGTCGGATGCTCCTCGACTCGGGCGTTTTATTCGGTCCACTGGGTTTGTTTGCCTGTATCAATGTGCAACCCCCGCTTTTGTTTTACGACTTGCCGTTATATAGAGCTGTTTTGGGGTTTGGGGCAAAACTCCCCCATTTCTTCAGGCTCTTCTGAGAACAACTGAAGAGAACTTTTGGAGGGTTTTCCATTTTATTTTGGCTTGCGTTGTTGAGTTTTTCAGCTTATGTAAGTATAAAGCTTCTCACAGCACAAACAACTGTAAAAACTCTATTCGTTCTAACGGCTGTTATAAAAACGTTTGAAATGTGTAGTGACTGTTACAGCTACCTATAATAAATATGACCTAAAGGTGTACATGTACAGTAGGGTCGCTATAAAACAAAAATGCCCCGATGCAATGAGGCTACAGGAGGTGACACAAAGAAGCTCAAGAAGCCATCTTTCAGAACTGACATTGGCAAATCAAGTTTTACTGTGCGTTCCATCGGTAGGTGGAATGCCTTGCCCGAGTCTGTGGTGCATTCTACAACACTCTTCAGGAAAACTGGAAATTAGCTAATAGCGAAAATCATACACTAGATATAACGTAGTTCAGTAAGCCACCTTTATGCACTTACGTTTCGTCAGAGTGGCTTGACCCGGACTCGAACCGGCTACCCAGTTCGCCCCCAGATCACTTGCATAGCGCCTTAATCGCTATAGCCACATCCTCCACTGGCATAAAGATAACTCACTGAACCCGTTATTCTTCGATCTGGGGGCGAACTGGGTAGTTGGTTCGAATCCGGGTCATGCCACTCCGACGAAACGTAAGTGCATAAAGGTGGCTTACTGAACTTCGTTATTTATAGTGTATGATTTTCGCTATTGGCTAATTTCCAATTTTCCTTAATATTATTTCCAGTGATTTATGTCTATTTATTTCTACAACACTCAGCAGCTGGAAGAGTCGCTATGACAAACGCTAAACCCTACACTGATGTTTTAAACATGAGCTTTTTGTCAGTTTTGCTCCTTTATTGTTATTACACTTGTCTGACGTTCACCATTATTTTTTAAAGCAATGAATTAATATCCTGTATGTATTTTATACTTGGCAGCAATAGTAGTGCCAAGTTATTTATTTGTTTACTTTCGATTTCTCCATTGTATTAAGTCATACCTTTAATTCCAGGCCTAGTATTAGAGGAGCCCAGCTCTCCCTTCTGGTTGCCCTATTACTGATATTTGTAATAAACTTGTAATATAGTGTGATTTTTTATGACCTTCCCCCCCCCCACTTCCCCGGAGAAAGTCACACAACTATTGCTGCCAAGTATGAAATATACAGAATATTAATTCATTGCTTTAAAAAATAATATATGAACGTCAGAGACGTATAATAACAATAAAGGAGCAAAACTGACAAAAAGCACTTGTTTAAAACATCAGTGTAGGGTTTAGGGTTTGTCATAGCGACTCTTCCAGCTGCTGAGTGCTGTAGAATGCACCACAGACTCGGGCAAGGCATTCCACCTACTGATTGATGGAACGCACAGTAAAACATGATTTGCCAATTTCAATTCTGAAAGATGACTTTAACTCCTTTAACTTTTTAGTCCACCTCGCCTTCCGGTTCACTCACACGCTGACCGCTCGTATGGAATCTAATAAGGAAGTTGGGGGGGAGGGGACGATGGCTCTAGTCTCGCAAATCACTGCGAAAACGCTCAATATGGTAGCGAGCACGTCTCTGAAATCCCATGGCCTTCTCACCCTAACCTCCCCCCCCCCCTCTCGCCTTCACATGCGGTAGGCCCCAGGCACGAACCCTCTGCTTCCCCATGCAATTTCGGGAAAAGAAGGACCCTTTAATGCCTCTTGCTCACGTCCTTTGTGGCATGTAAAAGATCCTAAGAATTTTCCCGAATGAAATTAACTAGTAAAATTGGCCCTATCTCTCTTTCTGGCGCCATGACTACGGCTGGGAACGCACATAACGTCGAAAGTAGCAGTGTCGCTGAACATGTAGAACACTGAAAAGCCATGTTTCAAAACCCGTCATTCCCGTTGTCAGCAAGAAGCACAACAGCAAATTGACATGGCCTTTGAGTGATGGCTTAGACGACAGGAATGTCTGGGCCATGATCCGAAGTTCGTTGGCACTATTCCCGTCACGTCATCTCAGGGAAATGTAAGTCCACAATAAATGCTTTTCGAATCTTAGATATTTTTTTAATGTGTGACTTTCCTTGATTGTTATTGTGGTTCCTTTTCTCCTTCATGATGTGTGGGTTATTACGCTACCGTCCATCGTCCTTCGCATGATCACAATTGGCTAGCCCTTTTAGGCACGAGGCCATAAGCCTAGGTGGCTGTTCACAAGAGACGTGCTCACACTAATCCATCCAGGATAGTTTAGACTATAGTTTGTTCCACGTTATGTTTTCAGAAAACACGACTCGACGACTCGACGACTCGTTTCCTTGCACTAAGAATGCAAAAACATGTGGATATCAAATTTTTACACTCAACAAAGTTACTGTTATTGTTTACCAATGGGATGTTGACGGATTTTTTTGCACTCGTTAGTGGAAGAAAATGTGACGTCATACAGTCAGTTTTCTGAAAGCATAATGTGGAACATAGAATAGCTTTGTTTGATGTCACTTGGTAACCGTATGCGATATCATCTTTATGCCAGTGGAAGAGCGACCATAGCGATAAAGGCGCTACGTCAGTGATCTAGGGACGAATTGGGTTGCCAGTTTGAATCCGGGTCATGCCACTCTGACGAAACGTGAGTGCATAAAGGTGGCTTACTGTACTGCGTTATTTCTAACGTATGATTTTTGATGTTTGGCATGCTTTCCTCTTTCCTTTATTTAACAATGAACGGTCATATCTGTCTAGGAACTGTCGTATATTATGCGTGCACCTCGCGTGACGCTACTCCGCCTTGTTGTATATTGATGAAGTATATCGAGCTCTGTCGCCACTCCACGACAAAGCTGTCACTCTGTCTCACCTCATGTACGGATCGGATCGTACCATTGTCCTTTCACTTCAGCTGGCTAAAAGGGAGGATATAGCTGCTGACCCTACACCAAACTTTGCTGATACGGCATCTTGAAGCGTTGGCACGTGCCTCGTTTACGTGATTAAAGCAACGTCAATTAAGCGGCGTGGGTCAGGCAGAGCCTGGACGAGCAAGTTGCACTAAATCCCTGTCAAAGCCCCGTTTCCTTAGTTGTTTGGTTGTGCACGCCACCCAGCGACAATCATGGGCTCTATCGCCAAAGCCTTCTTCTCATTAGACTTGAACTTGCTGATTGCTGCTTGTTCCAAGCGCCCAAAGACCTAATTACAGACAACAGATCCGTGAAAGGAAAGGTGACGATAGAGCACGTGATCCTTAGTAGAAATAGGAAGGGGAGGGGGAGGCTGCTGGGAGATGCAGGGCTTGGCGTGGTGGATACTCAATTCGAGAGGAGGGAAAATAAGGTAGCGAAGCGCACTAAATTCTTTGGGCTCCCATTTTCGATCTAGACAGCTTACGACATGTGTTATAAATGTTCGTTTAATTTTAAATCCAGTTAACAAAAAGCCGAAAGTGCTGCAGGTAGAACACAGAAAATGCGACGTTTCCCTGCTCTGAACAACACCGTTTTCAAACCAAAGAATCTATATTATTAAAACCGTAAGCATTCGAGGTGTACCACAGCTTCATCCACAGCAATGCCGCATGTGAAAGAGCTCGCGACTAGCGCTTCTGCAATCTGATAACGGAAGCTACCGACTGGTGTGCGATGGAGAGCAGCTCGTGAGTAGCTCTTCTGCAATCCGATAATGGAAGCTATCGACGGATGCTCGAGGGGTGCATGGCGTTCTCAGAAAAGGTACCTTCGGGCGGGGGGGGGGGGTTCAGGCTTAATCGCTAGGTCATTAGCGCAATCACAGTGCAGCGGTCCGGGATGCAGAGATGTTAACCAAATCCCAAATCTTGATCTTATATCTGCACCTCCTACAAAAGTTGAAAAACCCCGGACAGGACAACAGAATCGTCGGCCAATGCTTACGTATGTCTGTCGGAAGGTGGAAACGGCGACGAACACCATCAACTTGGTGACCCTCAATAATGACATGGTGGACCGTGAGTGGCCGACAACATCCGACATTCAGGAGGGATAACACGCCCACCCCCCCCCCCCCCCCCCCCCCTGAAAATGAATCAATGACTACAGTCCAACTTTGACGAGTTGTTGTCCTTCCGATGATGGGTTGCCAGCTAGTAAAAATAAAATTCATCTGAAACAGTTCATGTTTCTGTTATGATATAGCTTTCAGCTGAATTTTATTTTTTATTCTTTTGGCTTGAAAATGATGCTGCTTGTAGCCGAAACGTCGCCTTTTCCGCGTTTTTACAATACGACCAGTTTGTGAGTGAAAGGAGATTTTCAACTAGGGGTTTCCTGACCAAACCAGACTCACAGTTTATAAAAAGCAGCGTTTTTAACTTTCAGCACAATATAGTAAATATTTGTGTGCGTTGTTCATAATCAAAAAAAATAAATAAAATAACAAAAGAAAGGGACCAGCCCTGTAAAAACTAACTGGGTGCCGCCATGTTTTGCAACATGTGGAGGGAGAAGAGGGTTGAGCAAATGTGTTACTTTATAATCTGTTATGATGGGGGAGGGGGGAGTATGACGGATGTGTTACGTAACACATTAGTTTCGAAAAATCATTTTTCGCTGAAGTATTTCTACTTTTTAACTAAATTCGTTTAGCTAAACTATATTTCTAACTTCTGTTTTCGACTTCATTTTCTAACTTCATAATGGAGGGAGGGAGGGGGTTGGTGATAAAATGTTACGTATTTTCAGCTGGATGAAGGCACAAAGTGTTACGTAAGTGTTGAAAAAAAAAAGTGTTACGTAATTTGTGTACGCTCCCTAACGCCTAGAACAAAAAAAAGATCCTAAATCAGCTGAACGGTACCGATAGTCTCTCACTCTACCCTAGCTGGTATTGCCTGTCAGGAACTTGGCCATCTTCCCTTTTTCACTCACCGACGAAATCAGTGCTTAGCCACAATTTTCAGAGCAAAATAAATATCTCTGGTTGAAAAAAAATTTCACCACGCTTTATTTCGCAGCTGTTGTTTTAAAATTTGACGCGTATAATAACAGAAACAAAAATAATAAGTGACAAACTCGTAGCTACTTGTCTTAAATATTTGACGTGGCTTCTCTGTCTTAATTTCATTGAGACAAAGAGCTGAAAGATGTCCTAGAGCGATTTAGCGAGGCGTTTCTCATCCTTTTTGCGAGACAGCCCGGGCAATAACAGTCGTCTTCGTAATTACACCTCCATTTTTTATCACCTTATTTTTCTACCGTTTCCCCCTTCCAATCTTGTTTGTGGTATACGTGGCAAAATTAGATCTTCATTTACACGGGAAGGGGCCACATGACGAGGATTTATTTACCTTCTTTTTTTGTGCGTTTTTTCCTCCCCCCATTTTGTTTGTTTCTTTTTATTTTCGTTTCGCCTCCCGTGTGTTACTTGGACGTTCTTTCTTAGGGTTTACTTCTTCGTGAACAGCTTGAAAGAATTTGGCCGGTTAGTGAAATTTTCTCTTTAAGCTTGAGGCGGAACCCCAAGTGCGAAACAAGCCAAAAAAAACCTTATATCTGTTAGCCTAATCTTTTAAACTTGATGTAGTTTTTCATCTCATCTTTGAACTTTTGAAAAATCGGTGGAATTACATTGGCCAATATACTTGTGTGTTGATATCGCTCCTTTAGAGGTCCGGACCATTCTTAACCTAGCGACGTTTTACCAGTTTGGATTTTGATATGATTCGTATTTCTTATTGAACACTATACGGCAAGGCCCAGGAAAATAAACTAAAACACATCTCTCAGTGCTCGTGATAGTAACCGGCTGCCCAACTTTTCTTAATTCTGTGTAAAGATACGCTTGGTTCTGTGATATTTTGTTAGGGATTTTTTTTTGGGTGGAGGGGGGGTGACTAGACAAAGGAATTTCAGCAGACACAGGAAGACGACCGATTAGGGATGCACGAATAAAATAAAATAAAATAAAATAAAATGTGAATTTCTTGTTGTTTAAAAGATAGTGATGTGCATACCGCGCAAAAAAGGCACTCACACCTACAACAAACGAAAAGCTTAAAAAAAAAACTGGAACTTCTTAAAACGTACGTGTTGGAGATTTGGCTATCAATGGCTCAATTGTCTAATTAATTACCCAGTTGAGTCACGTACCCAGAGAAAAGAAGAGTTGTAAGACAGCCATAAATTAAGTCCTTAAAATGAACCGCGAACTTTGTGAGAGGTTACTGTGGACTCAAGTAAGAAACATCCTAGTGGTCACCGTTCCCGTCTCCAATGAAGGCCGGTTCGAATTGTG
>JAHWFP010064734.1:33776-73653 GCA_023313725.1 Lithobius niger
AGTAACCGGCTGCCCAACTTTTCTTAATTCTGTGTAAAGATACGCTTGGTTCTGTGATATTTTGTAAAGGTTTTTTTTGGGGGGGAGGGAGGGGGGGGGGTGAATAGACAAAGGAATTTCAGCAGACACAGGAAGACGACCGATTGGGGATGAACGAATCCCTACAGTCCCCCTTATGCTTCAATGAAACACTCTTAAACACTGGGAAATTTTTTTAAAAATGTGAATTTCTTGTTGTTTAAAAGATAGTGGTGTGCATACCACGCAAAAAAGGCACTCACACCTACAACAAACGAAAAGCTATAAAAACAAACTGGAACGTCTTAAAACGTACGCGTTGGAGATTTGGCTATCAATGGCCCAATTGTCTAATTAATTGCCCAGTTGAGTCACGAACCCAGAGAAAAGAAGAGCTGTAAGACAGGCCATAAATTAAGTCCTTAGGTGACCCGCGAACTTTGTGAGTAAGTAACAGCATCCTAGTGGTCACCGTTCTCGTCTCCAAGTAAAATGAAGGCCGGTTCGAATTTTGTATTATTATTTTTTATTATAATTTAAATTAATTTTGTTTTATTTTTATTTTTAGCCCCATAAGCAACATGGAGCTTAAAGGGTAATTACATCCACTTTGACATGCATGCTTTACTTTTGGATCACTTACACAATAATTAAACACAAGAACTGCGGTAAGAATACGTTACGTACGTCCGATACAGCAATTTAATTATTGCATCACCAAAACACGACACGGAGACCGCCATTGGTTTGCTGGAACGCTCAGAAATTATTGCCGACAGATGTCACTTTTCGATTTCGACTCGCAGCCGATTGAGACAGCTCTATTGGATGTGAGAGCTCAAGTGTCCGACGGCCTTAGCTGGCCACTACAACTGTCGGCCAGTTAAGGCCGTCAGACGCTCGAGCTTTCACAGCCCATAGAGCTATCTCAATCGGCTGCGAGTCGAAATCGAAGAGTGACACCTGTCGTCATTAATTTCTGCACGTTCCAGCAAAACAATGGCGGTCTCCGTGTCGTGTTTTGGTGACGCAATAATTAAATTGTTGTATCGGACGTACGTATCGTATTCTTACCGCAATTCTTGTGTTTAGTTATTGTGTAAATGATCCTAAAGTAAAGCATGCATGTCAAAATGGATGTAATTGCCCTTTAAAAAAAAATTACCAGAATTGAGTTGAGTTTGTTTGAGTGAGAGTTAATTGGTGACTTTAAAGGAAGATTCCTTCTTGTGTCCTATAACAGTCACGCGCAGTTCTCCGTCCGCGCATGTTACCGTCGTGCCATTTCGCGAGATTCAGCCTAGTAATACTACAACGTCACTTTCGCTCGCTACTTCACGTGAGCCAGCCTTACGCGTGCGATAAGAGATAAACAAAGCATCAATGAAACGAGGATCACGTGACAGCATGAACACCAAAATTAAATTGTGTCGTCATAGACTGGAAACGATGATACGTCACGAAAGTGGATACAACATCTAAGCGCACCAAACGGTAAATATGAGCAGGATGCCCGAAAACACTTTTCAATACTCAACAGAAAAACTCCTAGCCGCCACATTTAAAATGGATTTTTAACAAAGGTAAATATTATCGGTAAATAAACCCTTGCGACCGTAGTATCTTGATGTGGTGGATCGGGAAATAGTGATACGAATCGTGTTTGGGAAGCATGTCCCTTTAACGGGGTTTTCATGGTCCAGTTTAATCGAAGTACGTTACGCGCATGCCTTTCAGATGTCGTTTTATGTGTCATGGATTTTAATTGTTCAACAAAACTTTCTGCAAGATTAAAAAATGCTTCCTGATAGGTGGAAAAACAGCCACAAAGACATCGCACAAATCGCACGCCAAAAAAAAAAAAAGTAAAAACGCCCACGAAATAGGGCTGGCTATGATGAATCCGCCATCTTTTGGAGTAGCAGACTACCCCTAATCCAAGATGGCGGATTCATCAGAGCCAGACCCACGTCGTACGTCGTGGGGTTTTTTTACTTGTTTATTTTAGCGTGTTTTTTTGTGACCAAGGTATCAATTGCTCGCTGAAAATTAAAAGTTGGCTGCTCATTGCGATGTCTTTGCAACTGCTTTTGCCCACCTATCAGGAGGCATTTTCAAATCTTGTTTACCCTCGATCGCAAAGTAAAGGCACATAAAATCTTCCGGTATGTCGTGCGACCCGTTGAGAAGAGCGTTTGCAACATTTACACAGGTTAGAGTTAATGTCGCAAAATCATCTCGCACGGAAAAAAAAAACATAAAAATGACTGTGTCGGCAACGTTCACACACGTTTGAACTAACGTCGGAAAACCGGGTCATACAGGAAAGCCAACATGGATGCATGTACCTTTAATTGACATTTTATCACTTTTTGATTAATTGTGTGTTTAATTTCACGAGTCGTGACCAGAATTGCTTGTATAGAATTGTGTTAATTTTCGAATTTATTTCACAAATAAGCGCGAGTGAAAAATTTTAAATGAATTAGATCGTGGGTTCATATGTTATCGTGCATACAGACAGACAGACAGTCAGACGGACAGCAGCACAGGATGAGAAGCACCTTTGCTTAGCTCAGCTTCGCACCGCGCAGCACTAAAAAAAAAAAAAGACGACTAGAAAACAAATCCGTCTTTCGGCAACCCCCAAAATACACTTCAACACTTAATTTTTTTTTGTGTATTTAAAAAGCAACGAGAGTCCAAACATGTGTAGAACATATGGTCGGGGAAATATTTTACCATTATGTCAGCCGCTGATAAAGCAACTCTCAGTTCGTCAAAAACCCCCAGTCGAGGCGGGAAAACTAAAATTAAAAACAATTCCACACCCTTGCGCCAAAAGCGTGGCATCCGAATGGAAAGAAAGACGAAAGAGTACTTGGCCGCTGCTTAGTCAAACGTGAAAACTGCCAAAGTGAGTTGAATGCCTCTTCAACCTTTTCCCCTCCCCCCCCCCCCCCCCAACTTCGTAAAAGACAGCCTTCATACAGCCCACATATTGTAAAATTACGCGGTAAAAAATGAGGAAGAAGGTACTTTTTTGAGGCGGAGGAGTGGGGTTTGAAGCTGACATAATTAACCCAACGGGGTGCAAAGAATGATAACAGAGTGTTAAAAACAATTTAGAAAAACGACCCTATATTTTTTTGTGGGGGGAGAGGTGAGGGGTAAGTTAGTTGCTTCCTGTTTGTCTGGTAAAGTAAAGGCTGTTTTAGAAAGGAATGTGAACAGAGAAGCTGCTTATACGTAACAAACTTTCATCTTTGCCTTTTGAGATTTTGCCGCCGAACGCAGAAAAAATTGCCAATTTGTTGTCGTAATAGGAGAATGATTTATCACACAATACGTCAGTTTTGAGGCCAACGGCTTACTGATTTGTGCATTTCAATTTATTTATTTACACTGACTTATGTATCAAGACTGTCTGTCATCCGCTTCCATTTAGATTAGCTAAAAACCTTATTTACAACGTAAACGGCAGTCATATTTATAGTCCAGCAGTCGTTTCGGAACCCTATACCACGCGCCATGGCTGTGTGCTTTGACGTGATATCACGTGACTGGGCTAGTCCAATCCGACGGCCAAACAGCCGTTGTTCTCGTTCGCCATTGGCTAACTCATAGTGACGTCTCGGCAAACAGCCATTGCGCATGGTTTAATAAAATCCCAAGGATCGTTTGTATGAAGAGTACCTTAACGATCCCTTGGGCATTAAAGATGCATTCCTGCCTGTTGGCTTTGCTGTAAAGCTCAGTTTTGCAACATTACTTCAGACGCTTGTAAATGTTGCAAAGGCCTTTCATTTTCCTATTTTTCTCCTTTAACTAGTCAGAAACAGTTTTCTACCTTATGTAAAAGTTGCAAAAGCTAAATGAAGGTAATGGGTAAAAGAAGCAATCAGTCTGCATTAAAGACTGGCCTTGTGAGGATACATAATAACACTAATCTGAGAAAGAAAGAAAAGACAACTGCTCCGACTGGGACTCGAACCCTGTTTACTAGCCGGGCGCTCTAACCATTGCGATACCGGGACGGACTCTGGCTACTGCTTGCTTCGTTGCAAAACCTATTTCGTTCAGGATGCTCGAATATAGTGAGAGGTATGTCCTTTTTTTTAAGGTTTTCTCCAAGTTCTTAGCGCCGTTCACAGCCTTTCTGGTCTACTGAACCAGATGTGATTTTACGCACAGCCAATTTGGAGGAAGCCTAAGGTAGCCTTACGGTTCTGTTCGCAACACTCGCCTCCGTCAGTCATGTGCTGCCTTCAACTCAAGGTGAACGTTTTTTTAATATCATGCCTCCTTTCGTGAAAAAAAAAACTTATTTTTCTTTACAATTTTACAGTTTACAGTATAATTTACCATAGACAGTAGACAATGACATTTGAAAGATTACTGAGTTAATTTACTTTGCAAGTGTGTGGGTACTAACCTAGGAGAAGAGAGGTTGGTGGTGCTGTCTGCCGTCTGTCATATACATACACATATACACACATACACACACACACACGCGGAAACCAGTTTTAAATTTTGGCATAAATATTTTGTGTCCTATTCACCTGAGCATAGTAAAACACAATGAGTTTGACAACCAAACAGCAAATAAAACAAATAAAAAGGCCAAAATACGATATACTTACAAAAATATAACATACAATTTAGGGGGAAACCCTACGTCGAAGCGCCATAAAGCCTCACCACCACGTCAGTATCTGTATATGACGTCAGTTTTCAAGATGGCGCGCCCATACTGATATTGACGTGGGGTTCTTCCCTAAATTTTATGTTATATTTGTGTAGTATGCCGTACTCGGCGTTTTTGTTGTTTTATTTGCTGTTAGTTTATCGTTTTCAGTATGTTTTACTGTTCTAAGGTGAACAAGACAGAAATATTGATGTCGAAAATTAAAATTCGTTCCTGTATATATGTTGCTGCGAGTCTTTTGCTGCGTCAGACGGCACCACCAACATTTTGTTGAAACATTAGGCGAAGGAATGAGTGTACAATTTTGCAACATTTGAAACATGCGCCTAGCTAGCCGGATGGACATCACTTAATGTTTTAATTACGGAAATAAACTTAGAGGCTTGACGGTGCAAGTCGTGACAAAAGAATTTACAATTTAAAAAATAAATGTACAAGAGACAAAAGAATTTATACAATGACATTTCAAACATGCGCACAGCCAGCCATCCAACCAGCCAGTCACTTATCTCAGTGGACATATTTTAAACATGTGCACAGCCAGCAAGCCAGTCGATCGGACACGTAACGTTTAATTATATACATAGTTTTTAACATAGGATTTGAGCCGGTCTTGTTCAGGTAATCTAGGAAACCAAGAAACTAACATGACAATTTGTTGCAATGAAAGGACAACAACTAGGAATACTAACGCTTGCATATGGTAACATAATGAAGTTCAGCTGTCTAAAAATAAGTTGACTCCTAAATCCATGACTGCGCAAATGTGAATGATCTGGAATGCTGCAACAAGGTGTTGAATTGACATGTTAAATTGAATTGAATCCAGTTGAGTTTATTTCGGTACATTTTACAAGTAAAGCATTGGCAAAAAACGAACTTCACACCGCCAGAGCAGGTGCTAGCGTGTGGGTAAGGGTCGTACACACAAACACCCACAAAAACGAAACATTTGTCTTAAAAAAATAGGAATAAAAACAGTAATTATAGTGTCCGCGGCCTATCTTGAGTTCTCCGCAGAACGAACACAGATAATCGATTGTACGTTTTCAGTAGCAGAGTGCCTTGTTGATATCCAAGATGGTTACAAAAACAATGGCGGCCATCGATTAAAGCCACCCCATCCAGGAAGATGTAGCCGCTCCCAAAATACTTGCAGGACTCAAGATACACCGCACACACAATATGTAGAAAACGGTTTCCAAAATCAAACAAAGCACGATTAAGAACAAACTACCAGAAAAACAAAGGGAAAAAATGTACAAGTATTAGAAAACATATGTAACCAAATAAGAAAAATGTTGTATTAACTCATAAAGCTCAACAGCATTGCTGAGCTCATAGGATTTTGATCTAATAACCACTTATTATGTGCGCGGTGTATTTTGAGTCCTGCAAGTATTTTGTGAGCGGCTACGTCTTCCTGGAGAGGGTGGCTTTAATCGATGGCCGCCATGTTTGTGTAACCATCCTGGATATCAACAAGGCACTCTGCTACTGAAAACGTACAATCGATTATCTGTGTTCGTTCTGCAGAGAACTCAAGATAGGCCGCGGACACTATAAACATGTTTCTTGAGCGATTTCAGCCCAGTAACAAGTTTATTATTTGTAGGCAAGGAATTAAAAAATTTGCTACCCAGATGGTAACTGCATTTGTGGAGTTGTTCCTTTGCAACTTTAAGTTGTACGACATAAAAACAGGGTTCATTCCTAGTATGGTAATCCGTCACAAGACGAGTAGAAATATGAGCACCGTTTTTGTATCCTTTGCTTGCAGCTTAGCGCATACTGGCTGGGTCCAGCTTAAAACTGTGCCCATAAAAGTGCACGAGTAGCCGCGAGCAGTAGAGCGTCAGATTCGAATGGCGTCTTGGTCCCGGCCGTACATCTCTGGCATGGCATCAAAGGACCCGGATTCGATCCTGGTGAAGGCCAGTGTGTATGTGGGTTTGTCTCCAATTGTTTCCCGCTTGTTGTACGAAGGTTTCGTCCTGGGTATTACGGTTTCCTCCCTCTTGCGGCAAACAACAATTGACAGTACCAGGGCCGGCGGAACGGGGCCGGCCGTTCCGGCGAGAGCCGTACCACTTTTTTCATACCGCCAAGCGAAAGCCTTGCTGGTGGCAGACGAAGTGAAGGGCTTAGCCTACTTCGAAACAAAACAACACATGCGGTGCGATATAAAAATGTGTCCAAAGGATTTTTTTTATTTGTTTAAACAATTCTGACATTGATTGCACAACATCATCTTGTGGCATTGTGCTTTCTTCTTCAACTAAACCAAATTTTAAACGAATTTATCTTTGGATCAGACGAAAATTTTGGGGAAGTTTGTATAAGTGATAGCAGCCTATTGAATCAATCAACACAATGCAGTATTGCAGTTGTCCAAAAATGTAAGTATTGGCCTAAAAAATATAATAAAAATTGGATTTTGATTTTAATTTGCTACACGTTAGTTTATCCATATTGGGGCGGGGGAGGGGGGGGGGGAGCGATAGAAATGAAAATGGGTAGAGGGCTAGCTGACTTGCCGGTTCGCCGTACCACTATTTTTTTGGCTTCCACCGGGCTGACTGACACGATGGTGGTTCCTTCCACTATTCACTCTTTATAAACCAGCAGAAATTGTCACCGTATTCAAGCCCCATTAAAGAATGGTGTCAAATAAAAAAATTAGTTTGAAGTTATTAAAAGAACTAACCCTCACTCTACTTTCTTGCATCCCACGCATATGTAGCATTTGCAGCATTTCATATGTGTGCGAGTATGTAGCAAAACCGTCTAGTAGGCTTCGTGGGAAAAACCAGGAACAGAAACGCGTCTGCAACATTTATGTACCTTCGCACTAAGGTTACAAGACTTGAGTCATACACAGGAAACCCAATAAGGAGGCAGGCCGCTTTATAGTGTCCGCGCCCTATCTTGAGTTCACCGCAGAACGAACACAGATAACAGATTGTACGTTTTGGGTACCAGAGTGCTTTGTTGATATCCAAGATGGTTAAAAAAAAACAATGGTGGCCGTCGACTAAAGCCGCACCCGCCAGGAAAACGTAGCCGCTCATAAAATACTTGCAGGACTCAAGATACGCCGCGCACATAATAATATCTTATCTATCTTATACTATCCAATGATCTATTAATGTAAGCTGCTCGTATCATTCGCTCCGCTCACTCTACTGGCGTCGATCCATGCTTCGTAAAATTTAGGTGATTTCTTTCTGAATAGTTTGACTGATTCAACTTTGAAGTCATGAGCAGTTTTCAAAGCAGTTTTTAGCATATTTGAGAGTTAAAAAATCAAGTTGCAATAATGATAATAAGCCTACCCAAAACGTAATTTAATTATCTTTCTTCTGGCACTACTCCCATGTTTGTAGGTTCCTTAGTTCAAGAGGAGTAGAGGTGCACACACGAAATTTCGATCTTGAGGTAACTAACGGTAAACTACTAATATTCCGAATATAACTACGATGTACTCAATTTTTCTCGTCATCCGATTTTCTGTTACTTAAGTTGTAAAGTAATTCAAATAGCTGTTTTCTGCAAGTCGAGTTCATTTACTTTTCTTGCAACTTTCTGGCAAAGTTATTTTCTTGTAACTTCCTTGCGGAGTTAAGACAGCGAGCTAAGGCTAGATAGAAATAAGGCTTTCGAATAGCTTTATCGACCATTATTCCGATCATCTAAGATTTCAACTCCAATAAGCAGGGTACCATCTATGACGGAGCAATTTTTTCGATCCTGTCAAGGACGCCACATATTGCCTTCCTATCTAATTTTAATTAACGCACACGTCTTTTTTTTACGATCTTGTGCCGAACGAAAACCAAATAACGAAGTTAAAACTTCGTGCTCCTTCAGTTTTTTTAATTTATTTTTTTTATTTTTTTTTACGAGTTGCAAGGGAAAGTTCCTTTTGGCATCCGTGTTTTATTACTAGCGTGGTCCGATACTCCCCGAGTGGGCTGGCTTATGTGGTTTCACACTAGCGATGCTGTGGGTAGGCTAGTGGCGCCAGCTGGCGTGTGCCAAATTAGAATTGCAGAATAGCAGCCAGCAGCGTCCTGGCATACACGCGCGACGGAGAATTGGACATGCTCCGACACAGAACGTTGGAACGAAACGACCGAACGCTCGCTTCCTCTTCGAAATAAGTAGTTTTCGGCCCCTTGGGTACGCGAGTCGAACAAGGAAGGACACCAAGTCTCGGGGAAGGTTGGTTGGGAAAAATGGCTAGGGATCAGTGTCCGTAAGACTAGAAATCGGTCATATAAATGGAGAAAAAGTGGCACAGAAATAGGTCCCTTGTTACGCAGCATGACGTTGGGGGCTTTCTCCCTATCACATTTCTTTTCGTGCCTGGGAAATTGCAAGAAAATGGGGTCCATCACGGTGTGTTGTTAATAGCGAGTCGCTTCATTGCAAGGATACAATTCGCTCTGGAATTTGCGGGTGTTGTAAATCATACCGTGATAACTGTCGAATTGACCGCTAACGGTATCGCTGCTGCCACCGTTTTAACGAATGGGAATTTGTCACTCGTCAAATCCTGAGTTGCCACCAAAGTAACGAAAGCAGAGACCGTTTGTAAATGATTACCGCTCATTTCCAACAATCCGGGACTTTACCAGTCACCCTTCGATTTGTAAAGAATTGAAGCTGGATACATTCGGATGTCATGCAATTTTTAATTTGGATTCCCATTATTCCCTGTATTCCCGTATTTTACAGGCGAACAGAGTTCACTGCTTTTCGACTGCTTTATGCAAGTATAGTTAAAAGGGCATACCTTCTCTCTATATACGAGCATCCTGCGCGAAAACAATGTTTGCGTCATTTACATACGCTTGAAGTCAGGTACGCCAAACTGTCTCGTACGTGAGAATAAAACAACGTTTGAAACATTTACATATAGGTTTAAACCACTGTTGCGAAGTTGAGTTATACGAGAAAGCCAACGTGGAAGCATCTACCTTTTTAAGGGGCTGTTTAAAAAAAAAAGGTTGCCATGACGATACAACCACTTCACCGATATGATTTCTGTATTGTGCTCCACTTAGATGATTTCTGCCCAGTTCTTGGCGAACAAATCCAACTCCGTCCGATCTGTACGCATCACTTTCGCTATTACATCGCTATCCGGGAGTGCACGTGGATGGCTCTGCCACCACGCCCGAGATTTGGCGTAGAAATGACTGAAGAAGCGACCGCGTTGTTTGAAAACGGCGTGTGAAATCGGCACTAAGTGTTTTTTTTTTTTTTTTTTTTTACCATCACAAATGACTTTGTGTAGCTTCGGGGCCACTAGCCTTATGGATCGCGCTCCCTAACGACCTCTACTAAAAAATCGTCTTATCCAAATTTCAACCAAGTCAGAGCAAAAGTGCGAACGTTGTCATTTTCCAAACAAATAAACACACAGGCAACGAGACAAAATCCAAATTCAGTCGAATATTCGACGTAGCTCGCTTCGTTCCCTCGACCAATTTATTTCCCTATCTTTTTTTTTTTTAATTGCATAGTATGCTAGTAAAGAGGTACAAATAAAAGTTAGTGCTTAGGTCGGTGAACGGTCGAATTTCTTTGCGTGCAATGGAAAAACAAAAATTTCCCAATCTTAAAAGACAGCTCTTCCCGGGATTGCCGCCGACGTCTCTGAGTTGGTTTCCGTTGCCGCATTGGGTCCATGAAGGATCGATCTCCGCATCCGGGTGTCGTGGGAAGCCAGTTTAGGGACAATTTTCATTCTGTAAGTATAAATTTAATAGAAGTGTGAAGCATTTCACCTGACATTTTTACGTGTAAAATTTCATATCGGAAGATTCATGAAATGCAAAGGGTCTCGGAAGGAGGGCACTCCAGTTTGGAAAAGGCTATTTTTGCAGGGTTAAGTGAACAAGCGCAAATAAATGTGGCATCCAAAAGATCCTAGGTAGTTCCTAGCAAAATTGCCCCTCTCCGTCCTGCGATAACATAGTATCTGAAAAGGAGGTAAATTGACTCTTTCCCTAATTCCATTCCCTTTTCCTAGTTTTTTTTTCCGATGTGACACAGCTTTGCAATGGAGTAAAAAGCACGGTAATAGATTATATGAAGGCAAACCAAGCAGTGCTATATAAAAATACAAACAAAGTTTCGAAAATTATCAATTTTCGTCGTCAGGTTAGCAATAAAATTAAAGCATGGCAAAAGCCACTAAGTCAACCTATATTAAAAGCATAAAACAGACATTTAAAACGGATAAAAACCACCAATTTCTCCCCTCAAAAGAGGCAGAAATGGCAGCCGAAAAGCAACGACCCACCTGCTCCGTTGGGATGCCACTTCTCTTTGCTACATTTACTCAAACCTATGTAAATGTTGCAAGTGCTATTTACGCGTGGGATACACGAAACTACTCAAGAGGGTATGCCTCTTTAATCGTTGCGCTTGCTATCGCCTCCTCCCAAATTTTTTTATTTTCTTCAAATTCCTATCTCGCTCATTTTCTTTCTCTCCAAAATCTCTCAATTCCTGCGAACATTCAACGCGATTGCCGAGTCGACGTCTTTACTTTTTCTTTCTTTTGGTCCTTACATCCCTCTCCCTCCCCACCCCTCCGTCAATTTCTTTCCACTTGATCGCCCCTCCATTCTTCCCAAAATCAGGGTTTATTTTCTTCAATGTCGACTCTAATTGGCTGTTTCCAGAATGACGTGATGTTGTTGGGCGACAAGCATTTGAGTGGTCTGTCTCCTCATCTCTTAGTTTCGCCCACGTCGATTTTTCAAGTCGATCAATTTTCCACTTGCAGAATAGTTGAACCATGTTGTCTTTGGGAAGTTTGGTTCGAACCAAAGATTGAATTAGAAGTTAGTTACTGTTTTTTGTTTGTATTTCTGCGCTTGACAGAAAAGGTGGAGGTTGTTTGTTTTCTGTTGCCCGAGTTTGATCAATAAAGAAACTGGAACAAAGAAGAGAGTCTCAGGCAGAAAGGTATATAAACCTGTTTAGTTTTTAGCTTTATTCTTTATTAGCTTTGTCTATATTTTTCTCCTATTAAAGGGACATACAGTCTTTCTGGTTTCGTTCATCCTGCGCGTAGACGTTGGCAAAATTTACGTACGTTTTAGTGGATGCAGTAAAACCGTTTCGTACGTGGGAAAAACGGGGAAATAAAAGCGTTTGCAACATTTACGTAAGTTTGAACTGTTGTTGCAAAACTGAGTCATACAGGAATGCCAATATGGAGGCATGTACTTTTAAATAAATACAGATGGACGCCTATTTTCGTTGCCTTTTGGACTTGAATGTTAGACTGCCTAAATGGGGAAACTGAACTCGCGACTTTTGAAACCAACTTCGGGCAAAGGTGGGTCGAGGGTTTTAGAGGCTACTCGGGAACTGTCGGTATCGTTCAGTTTTGTGATGTCATCGCTTATATCGTTTATATTGATTAAAACTAATTTTTATCGCCGTTTTAATTCGCTTTACAGAAAAATTGTATTATATCGCCATTTTAAGACTTCGTTTTCGACGATGGATGAGCGTAGTCTGTGACATCCCGATCTTCTTTGTGCCTTTGCGTCGAAAGACCCAAAGGAAAAAAGGCCAACACTATAGTTTGTTCCACATTATGTTTTCAGAAAACTGACTGCATGACGACTCGTTTCCTTGCACAGAGTGCAAAAACATGTGGATATCATACTTGTAGACTCTACACAGTTACTGTTAGAGTTTACGAAAGGGATGTTTACGGATTTTTTGCACTCGTAGTGGAAGAAAACGTGGCGTCATACAGTCAGTTTTCTGAAAACATAATGTGGAACAAAGTATAGCTAGCCCCACTGGTTATACCAAACCTCGCTACCTAGCGCCCTACTAACGGTGTATTGTGAGTACATTGACTTGATCAGCAAATTATGTTACTTCCTTGTTTAGAGTGTGTATAAAGGGGTGGTCCTGCAGTGGGTGCATCACGGTGCATCGTTGTATCCTGGTTGACCATTGTGTTGTGTGTGGCTCCGGCATGCACAGGGGAGCCCCAAGACCCATTGAACAGATGGGCTTTGGTCTGGGTAGTGAAGACAGACCACTGGAGGCTTCTTTCGACGTCGATTGCGTACCCAGAGTAATGGAAAAGCTGCCGGCTACTTATTTGTCCATTGCTTTGGCTGTAGCATTCCCCCACGGTTTCCCTTAGGACTAGTGAAATAGACAAATAGGGGGACCGAACCCATCTGTTCTTGGTCTGCTTTTTTAATAGCATTATGGTTTGTTTCTTTATTTATTTATTAGTAGGTATCGGCTTTACAGGTTTTAGTACACCCGGTAACTAGGCCCAGTGGCGTGCGTAGGAATGTTTTTTTTGGGGGGGAGGGGGGCCACAATGCATGAAGGGGCGCCCTGTACTACTAAAAAAAAACTTTGAATAACCAGCTTGGGGGTCTGGGGGAGTGGAGTCTGGAGCTCTGACCTCAGTTTTAGGTTCACGACAGCAGTATATACACCCGCAACTGTGTAAAAATACATATATTTTTTAAGTTTATGACGTTAGTACTATCTTGCAGACTTAATAGCATATAAAAAGTAATAACTATCTACATTGTTAATACCGTAAACATGCGAAGTATCATAGTAGACATCGACGTATCGGAATTAGTGTAGCAATTTGGCATCGGTTATAATAGCCATTGCCTACTTACTGAAAGCCACCTGAGATGTACCTCCGAACGGAACCTTCTGCTTGCTAGGTAAATGGGTAGAAGAGTTAGATGGGATGCCGTCGAGGCGAGTTGCCAGCTACTTCAAAACCGTATTGACAGAACGATTATGTTCAAAAAGCAACGTGACCACTGTTTTCCGCTTTATCAACAACTAGGTATTCTGCCTACCCGCCATCTGTACGTCTATATAGTCTGTCCCACATTATGTTTTCAGAAAACTGACTGTATGACGTCACGTTTTCGTCCACTACGAGTGCAAAAACATGTAAATATCCCACTCGTAGACTCTGACAGTAACTGTGTAGAGCCTGCATTTGTGATATCTACATGTTTTTGCAGTCGTAGTGTAAAGAAACGTGGCATCATACAGTTAGTTTTCTGCAAGCATAATGTGGAACAGACCACATATAGTATATAGTATACTATACTATACTATACTATACTACTACTACTACTACTATACTATACTACTATACTACTACTATACTATACTACTACTACTACTACTACTATACTATACTACTATACTACTACTATACTATACTATATACTATACTATACTATAGTATACTACAGTATAGTATAGTGTTTTTATAGTATATCCTTATCAATTTTTGTAAAAACGGTGTTCATTTTTCTACTCGTTTTGTGACGGATTACCGTACGAGGAATGAAACCTGTTTCTACGTCGTACATCGTGAGTAAAGTTGCTAAGAAAAGACGCCACAAACACAGTTACTTGTTGGGTAGTAAATTTTTTAATGCATTGCCAATACTGAAATTAAACTTATTACTGGCCTGAAATCGTTCAAGAAACATTTGTTTAAGTGGTTATTATACCACGCGCCATGGCTGTTTGCTGTGACGTGCATATCACGTGACTGGGCTAGTCCAATCAGACGGCCAAACAGCCGTTGTTCTCGTTCGTCATTGGCTAACTCATGGTGACGTCACGGCAAACAGCCATTGCGCATGGTTTAGATCAAAACCCTACGACCTTCGCAGTGCTGTTTAGCATTATGAGTTAATACCGGCAACTTTTCTTTTTTGGTTACATTGTTTTCTAGTACTTGGACGTTTCTTCCCCTTTGTTTTTCTTAATAAATTGTTCTTAATGGTGCTTTGTTGGATTTTGGAAACCCTGTTTTCCACATTAATTACTGTTTTTATTCCTATTTTTTTAAGAAAATGTTTAGGCTTTTTTTTTATACGACCCTTGCGAGCATCTGCTCTTGTGGTGTGAGGTTCGTTTTTGGCCAACGCTTTCCTTGTAAATCGAAATCGTATCAAAAACAAACCAAAATTGGTCAAAGGGACCGCCAAGTTCAGAATGGTTCGGCCCTTCAAAGGAGTGATGTCAACCCACCAAAACATTCGCCGAGTTAATCGCACCAACTATTAATAAATTGTACCTTTTTTTTTTGTTTATTTACAGTAAAAAAAAGCGCAGCATGACGAAACCTCGTGAACTGTGCCAACACATTGAAAATATACAGAAAAAAAAAGCAAGCTACAAAAAGACACACATAAAAGATATAAAAAAGATCCACCTTGGGCCAAAATTCTCACAGAATCGGTAAAAAAATTTGACAAAAAAGAGCACAATTCTGGAATCAAAGTTCAAAAGGAAAAAAATAGGCAGATTAAACATTCATTCATAGGCAATCAACAGCAATTCAAAAGCATCACTTCTCCCTCCAAACATCACTCTCAACTAACCAGAGATTCAGTGGTTTTTTTTTTTAAATTAAAAGTCACATTGTGGGAGATGACACGTAAACGAGCGGTAACCAGTTAAACAGTTTAGCACACATAAATTTCAAATATTGATTTCCAAAATTAGTATTAACTTTTGGGAAAATAGTCTTAAAATTATCAATGCAACTGCACATTTGAGAAAGAAAAAATTCAACATGTACGGGGGGCTGGATGACGTTTAATGGCGCTGCGACAGCTAGATCATTAGCGCCAACTACAGTAAATGTACAAAAAATATTTACAAACAACTTTACAAAAACATTTACGACACTTCTGTTAGTAAACTACGCACAGACATGGAAAAAAAAGTAATGAAACCTGAAATCGACACGGTGAATTTCTGTCGGAAAATCGAATGGCAATTAAACCGACCATAAACGTAAGTTTGCGCGTGTTACTTGTTCCCAACGGTTCTGACCTCGTTTCAACTTGTGGCCCCTTTTCTCCAGAAGCGTAGCCGAAAGAAAACTTAGGAAACCAATTTCGGTACCTTTAAGGTCACGTGACCTCATGATTCCAGCTCCAATCACCATTTTGGTGCGCCGTTTTAGGAGAGTGATTTTATTTTTAGTCCTCTGGCTCGGAATGGAAGAGGAGGAGGTGGGCGGTGGGGGGGATTGAGTTCGTAAGGGCACCTTATGGGAAGGTTGGTGGAGAAAATGCAGTTTTTCGTCGTGTCTTGCACGTGCAGTGACGGCGTTGTCGTTGTTGTAGCTGGGAGGAATCGTCCTTTTCGATTGGAATGACGCTTTGGTTCATTCTCTATTTTTTTACGGGCTGGAATTAAATTGGAAAGATTCGTACGCACGGGCTCGGTCGCTGGGAGGTTAGAGCAAACGACTTGGGATTTTTCTTTCTGAATTTTTTATTGTTTTTTTTTTCCCCTTTCGTCAGTGTTAGGATTCCTGAAATGTTTTTTCTTCTTTATTTTTTTTTTTGGTTTGCCCTGTGTGCCGACTCGTTGTGTTTTGCCTCCTGCTGTCGAGATTGCTCAATTTCGGGCCATTAAGATCTACGGTTTGATCAAGAGTATAGTGCGGGTTGGACAACAAATATGGCGTAGCAGCCGTCACGACAAGACTTGCAATTCGAAATGATGTGTTGTAATATTGGGCAAAACCCGTAGCTAGGAAAAAGTAGCCAGAATTACCTTCCTGATACGGTAGGCCTGTCTCGTAAATGACAGATCTACACTGCTCACCCGAGGTAGAGCAATGAATGAAGCGAGTTTGTGGCTGGGGCGGCTGCCCTTAGGCTCATGCACCCGTCAGCTACGCTAGATGGATAGGGGTCTGTTTTCGTGGGTTTCTATGGATAAACGCAAACCTTTAGCTAGTTCTGTGAGAAATAAATAAATAGCCTAAATAAATAAATAAATAAATAAATACCAATGCCGGCCCGGGCCCCTAGGGGGGGAGGCCCCCCAGTCAGAGCTATCAGGGGTATAAAAATAGTGCTATAAAACAGTATCGTTTAAAAATGCAATTCTTTTTAATGAGGTGTTGATCATTTACTTATTTATCCATTAAAAAAAAATATTTTTTCTTACAATTTTCTTTGGTTTCCAGTCTGTTTGCTTTTGTAAAAGCATTAAAGCATTTTTTTTAAATGAAAACTATGCTTTTACCAAGCTGTTTACCAAGCTAAACTATGTTGGTCAAAAGCTGGTAATAATAAATTTACAGCTTGGAGCCTTTTTTTTTTAACTTTAACTTGAAAAATTTCACATTTTCGTATGTTCACATTTTCACTTGAAAATGTATTTTTAAGTCAATTAGTTATAAAACGCAACAAATTTAGTACCAAATTGTAGTAGTTAATTCATGGAAGGGGGAGGGAGATATGTTAAATTTCCCCCTTTAATAATTTCGCGTCCGGCCCTACTTTTGGACTTACATGCAGCACTGGGGCTCCCAGAACCTTTGAGGTCAAAGGCTTGAAGCCCCACTCATGCCATGTGCGAATATATACCATACACGTCCGGACATTGGAATATTCACGTAGTAAGTCCCGCTTTGTATTTCACCGTTTGGGAGAGCAGCAGAAGATTGAACTCCCAGGGCTCCCAGTCCTCCCATATTTCTTTTTTTTTAATAGGATTCCTATAAATCACGAAATGCTCCTATATTTCCTATATTTTTCAGTTCCGAACTGAAATATTGCCCCATTTGTGGTGTGCTTCCTTGCTATACACTAATTATTTTGATCCTAAAAAAAGACCGTGGCATATGAAAACGAAGTGTGATTTGGTTGAGCGACCAAAGACAGCAAAGCAAACGATGTACCGACTGTGTTATACACTCAAAAGTGATCCCTATCTTCTTACTGTATATACGATAGCCAAAAATATTGTAGTCCTATAATACAATAGGACACTCCATCTGGACCCAGGCTTATAATTCCCATGAACTTCCTAAAAATTTTGTTTGGTTTTCCTATAAAGCTCCTATTTTTTACCCCAAAATTCCTATATTTCCTATTTTTTATCCATTGAAGTTGGCTGGGAGCTCTGAACACCTAGCTCCATGCCAGTAGATTTAACATCGCCAAAATCTTATTTTACTAAAGCAATACTAAGAGCTTTTAACTTCCTGGCCCGTGCGAGAACTGACATAGAGTCGGGAGGAAAGACACGCAATTTCTACTCCAGTCAGCCTTGGCTCGAGAAGCAAAATGCCTTCCTCGTGTTAAGCCACTCAAAATCTGTAATTCTTACGAATTGACACATGCTTGGACTATTCGTAGCACAAGGGACATTTTTCACACATATTTATTAGGTGAAAACCTACACAGCGTAATTTTTAATGTACGTTTTCCGCAATAGTAAAAACGGACACTAGTTCGACGACTGTGGAACAAAGGAACAGTGGAACAAAGGAAAGAACTGTGTTGGATACCCCTCCTTCATGCTTCTCGCTCCTTTCCATACTGACATACCAGAAATTTCTTGCAATGTAGCGCATTGTGAACGTAGCGAATTATCGAGTAAATGTGGAATTCCCTGCAAGTTTATGGTTCATATGTTTTCTTTGTTTGCCTCCCACTTCCGATAGTAAAAAAAACGGCATTAAACCCCAAACTGTACTGTTTTCTTCCCTGGCTTCATCTGTAATTGAAGTTTGGACAACCTAAATTTATGGATCCGACTGCAAAGTCTCCACCCGCCCCCCGCCCCCCCCCCCTTGCATTGAGCAGGAAGTGGGTCAAAGGGGAAGTTATACTGACGGCCACATAAACAAACATGTTTTAAGAATGTTACTGCAATCCTAACCCACATTTATAGACCGTCCTGCTTAGTCTACAGTTTTTAATTAAACCAGTATCGTATTGTAACGACCTGTGAACGGATTCAATGGTCGTGTCTCTCTGACTGCTGGTAAGCGGTTGTGGTGAACGATTCCTGAGTACCTGTTGAAACTATGACTTCAAACGTTAAATGAAATACGCAATTTTCAATTTTTTTCTCTTTAATTTAACCTTCGAAGTATTATTCGGTGGCGTTAACTTTGCGAAAGAACTTGTCGTTTGATATCACGACTTTAAACTGCTAAAAAAAAGCTTGTTGGGAAGCCTTAGGGACCGGTTATTTATGCGTGTGAAGGGGAAGTAGTATGGCGGTTGGAGAAATGACAATGTTGCTACCAAATTTTCGATGACCCCCCTTCTTCCCCTTCAAGGCCGTGAAAAGTTACTGATCTGCCCACTCTAAGATTAAAAAATAATATGATCCCCCCCCCCCACCCAAAAAATAAATAAATAAAGATTTTGTTTTTTGCCTATTGAGGCTGCCTGTGATGATTTCCTGTTGAGACCTGTAAATCAAAAAATACTAATTATTAAATTACATACGGGCAGTTGGATGAATATAGACAGTGAAGTGGTCAACTGAGAAGCGTTCCCGCGACTCCGCCATGTTTAGTTTCACGTGCTCAAGACATGTTACTAAGCTCCATTGTGGTTGGCTACTCGCGTGACAGGCTTGGATTTTTAAACGCGTTGTACGATTGGATGGCCGCTAAAGCTTGCTTTCCACGGTGGGAACGGTTTCGTTGTTTTAGGTAGACGTAAAATTGTTCCTTTCCGATTCTGATTCCGAAATGAAAACGGAAAAGGCGGTGAGAATCCGCCTTATAACAGTCCGTTCCCGCAAGATACCTGTTGTAAGGAAACGTGCCTTGTTTTTGACGAAGTGACAATGTTGATTAAAAATGTTCTAGAAAACTTAAAGGAACATAAATCCCTGTTAGCTTTCCTGCAGGACTCAATGTTGCCAACACATTCATTTTCTTGTTTTATCTTGCGTGCGAGGTGATTTGGCGACATTAACTCTAACCTGTGTAAATGTTGCCAACTGCAATCTCATCGGGTCGCACGATATACCGGAAGGATTTATGTCCTTTTAAAAGAAAACTTTACTGCCCAATGGTAGGCGGCTACGGAACGGCAAAAAAATTAGTCCCAACGCGCAACGCGAGCTTTGTGAGGGGTCCCCGGGGACCCCGAGAAAAGCGAGCTGCAGCAGCCCAGTGGTCAGCGTCCTCGTCTTCAAACCAAGTTAATGCCGGTTCGAATCCCGCGACTGACCCATGGGACTTGAAAAAAAAAAACATCCAGTTCGGCATGGGAAAAAAGGGTTAATAACTCTTTTTCTGATTTTAAACCTCTTTATAATAGAGTTTCATGCAGTAAGATGTAACGAACGCGGTTTGCTTGCATGTCTATGTCCACAACAGTCGGCACCTGAAAGACATTTTTAGAAAGGTTATCGATGAAACTTCATCAAGTTAATACATACACTCACAACTCCAAAACCTTTTAAACACTTACATTGGGGGTGGGGGCTGAGTTGTTCCAGAAATTTTGACTGCTGAAAGTGTCATTCTGTTTGATGTCCAGAAAAGTATTTTTATTTGACCCCCCCCCCCCCCCACCCCCTTATCGATTGGGCCTCAAAAATCCATGCCCCCTGCCCCGCTCCCACTAATAATTTCCTCTGTTCTACTTCAGAATTTCTGGAGCCGACACAAAAATGACTTGCTTCTTGAACAGACGGATTAAGTCTCGTTTAATTCGAAACAACACAAGACCGAAATTAGGGAAAATTTTATCATATCAAAAACCAAAACTGGTAAAAGGGGCCGCCAAGTTCCGAATGGTTTGGCCCTTCAAAGTAGTGATATCAACACACCAAAACATTCGCCAAGTTAATCGCACCGCTTAATAGTTCGAAGGTTTAATGAAAACCAGAACATTGCTTCTTACGGTAGCAATGTTCAAGTTTTCATTTGACGTCCAAAGTATTATTCGGTGCGATTAAGTTGGCGAATGTTTTGGTGTGTTGATATCACTCCTTTGAAGGGCCGAACCATTCGGAACTTGGCGGCCCCTTTTACTAGTTTTGGTTTTTGATATGATATCACTCCTTTTTTTTAAATTGTGTATTGGCTGAACTCCACTACTGTGAAAATGTATACTATAAAGTGCCACGTCAACAAGAAATTGGTTTTCAACAATTTGCTACTACCTTTTGCCTATAGGCTGCCACCATTCTTAACTTAGTCACCTCTTTATGGGTTTTTGGTTTGGTTTTAATTTTGTTGTGATTTGTTTAATTTAGTCAGTTTTGGTGTTACTCTTTGAAGGGACGAACCACTCTCAACTTAGTGGCCTCTTTACCAGGTTTTGGCTTTGTTTATTTTGCTTTTTTTTTACAGTTGGTTTATGTTTCGGGAATTGGACGTGAATACAATTTCTTTGCAACGTTGTTTAGATTTATCGTGATGCTCTAGTGTGTCTAGGCACGTACGTCCACGTTCTCATTGTCCGAACTTTGGCCGTCCAATGAGAGACGATGCCGACAATATTAACAATGGTTATAACAATATTTTCGTACTTACGCGCCCTCCCACGCCATTCCCGTTACGCCCCCAAGCTCCAAACCATAAAAGGTACCAGTTCGTATTGTACTGCACCCATTCGCCCAATTTCATAGCTGGAAGCCTTTCCGTTATTTTGGTATCGATGAATAATCACCCTGTGGAAATTAACATGGGGATGAACGGACTAGCTAGCTACTAGCTAGTTAGCTAGGAACTAGTAACACATTTACGACGTTATTGAGGGTCAGATTTTGCATTGAAAGCAGCTTAGCTGGCATTCCTACACGAGTTAGTTTTTGTCAGGTGGGTCATTGCTCTCGATTTCAACACAATTTAAGCTTTTGTACCGCATTATTATTTTTCCCCAAGTACCTGAAATGTACCCAACTATGCGTTAAGATATAAGACACTGACGCTATTGCGCCGCGCTACAATGGTTTACAACCTAGACAATTGAACTGATGTGATGTTTGTTGTGATGATTGTTGCCTAACTTGGCGCGACACACTAGAATGTGTCTAGATTTATCGTGCTACACTAGTGTGTGTCTAGGCACGTGTACGTCAGTATACACGTTCTGATTGCCCGAACTTTGGCCGTCCAAAATGAGAGATGATGCCGACAATACTAACAATGGTTATAACAATATTTTCGTACTTACTCGCCATCGCACGCCATCCCCGTTACACCCCTAGGCTCTAAACCATAAAAGGTACGCAGTCCGTATTGTACTGCAGCCATTCGTCCAATTTCATAGCTGGAAACCTTCCCGTTATCTCGGTATTGATGAATAATCACCCTATGGAAATTAACATGGGGATAGGCGGACTAGAATTAGCTAACTAGCTACACATTTTCAACGTTATTGTTATTCAACTAGCGTTAGCTAGCTAGCTAGCTACACATTTTCAACGTTATTGAGGGTCAGATTTTGCATTGAAAGCAGCTTAGCTGGCATTCCTACACGAGTTAATATTTGTCAGGTGAGTCATTGCTCTTGATTTCAACACAATTTAAGCTTTTGTACCGCATTATTATTTTTATCCACGTACCTGAGATGTGCTCAACTCTGCTTCAGGATATTAGACACTGACGCTATGGCGTCGCGCTACAATGGTTTACAACTTCGACAATTGAATTAATGTGATGTTTGTTGTGATGATTGTTGCCTAACTTGGCGCGACACACTAGCGTGTATCTAGATGCAGATAAGGAAGCTGACGTTGCAGCAACATTCAGTTGTTTTAAGACTCAACGACAGATTTCAACATACTGGAAAGAACAAAAGTCTATAACATTTTTAAACGTATGATCAATAATACATTTTTAACTTTGCGCTCTTTTCACTTCTTTTGGTCTGGCTAATTAAAGAGAAATGTATTTCTCATTTTCAAGTATTTTGAGAGCACCTTTGAAAGTTGTTGACTTCATACCTTCGTGTTTAAATTTTCATGCATGGCGAATTATCCGAGAAATTTCTTTTCGCTAACTGCAATGCCCAGAATTCACGGAATTCGCGAAATATTCAAAGACTTTTCAGCCGTATCGACCATCCGTGACCATGATGAAACGACTAATAGATAAGGGCAGACCCGTTTGCAAAGCGAATGAAACTTAAAACGATTTGCCGAACTAGTAAAATAAAAACCAGACAAACGCCGTCTGCCAAAACATGAACATTTAGAAAACACGTGTCATGTTCGCCTTAAGCTTGTAGCACACTACTCCGTTCCGTTTCGACGCATGCCGGCAGCGGATGGTCCGACGTACATTGTTTCCGTCGCTAACAGTTTCTGTCGGCTCCGATGAGCTTTTAAATTTGACCACGCCCAAATTGGCAATGAAATGAAGGACTTGTAGTGACCTTAAGTAGATAATTAAATAGAAAGTCGTAGTAAATTAGGTAATAATTTTTTACGCTTGGACATGATGACATTAAAGTCCAGAAGGCAACTGAAATCAGTTCGCATCTGTATTTAGTAGGAGAAAGGCGTTGTGCGCAGGCGCGTGACGGACGACGACGGCCGTCGACTGACGTACTCTTCTCCGACGCGATCAGTTTCTGACTGGAAGATTCTGCCTCAATAATCCCGTCCGTCAGCCGACGGTTCGTTACGGAACGGGACGGAACAGTGAACGCGGCTCCTCTAATTTACATGCTTTTAATCCAAACAGAAATTTGACGGCCTGCAACGTGACGCGACGTGACGGAACGAAACGGAGTAGTGTGCTACAAGTTTTCGGTATTTATTTTCCCGTAGTCGGACATGCTGTGGTTTATTTCTAACGTTGTACAGTGTTGTTGTGGTATTATAGGTTAGGTCAGGTGCGAATTTCATTAGGCTGAGGAACGAATTTTGTGAGAGGAAAGAGTTCATAGCGACGCGAACAAGCGGTTAGTCACGTGATCAATTTGACCAATAGCGTACCCTCAAAAGCACGGGTCACACCCGCGTCATATACCTGAAGCGTGTATGTCGGACATAGGTAACCACTATGTTATAAAATCCTCTGAGTGGTCCAGACTAACATTCTATTTTGGAACATGAAAGATGTCGAGGTGAAATCGGCTACGTGCATATATGTACTCTAAGTACAAATTGATGTAAATTGCGCAATGGTAAAGAAACCCTGCACCAGAAGTTTCTAAGATTCGATAAGTAGCTTTATAGTACCTTGAGGTAACGCGACAGTGGTTTGAATCCTATTTACATTATCTCAGTAAAATAATAGGTCCATAAGGATGGCTTGCAGAATTTCAGGCTGTTTAGTAGTTTGGCTGTTCTTGTATGCTTTTCTTTTACCCGCAGATAGCGAGATAAATACAACATTTACACAGCATAAAATGTCGAGGAAAGCTTATATACAAGACACGTCCTGTTCCTAGACTGATTCTCCGTCACCCGATTTCACCACCAATTCGTATTCACCAGTTTAGTAAAAACAAAGAATGACGGTGAAAATGTTTCTTATCAACTGTTGTTGAAACGTTGGCAGAACCAGACATGCCACGTGACGCAACATTTCTTAATTTTTCGGTCATAAAGTTTGAAACCTTTGTCAAATTCAGTAACGTTCATTGTTGTTTTTGTGTCAAGATTTTAATGTACAGGGTGGAGCATGAAAAACGTAACTCAAATTGTGGTGAAAAAGTCCACAAACGTATTTTTAAGTTCAAAAGTGGAGTCCAAGACGGGATCCTTTTGTCGAATGCTGCAGGTTTCATGAATCAGGAATCCAATAGGGATCTTCGACAAATATCTGCTGTCGCGTTTTTTACGGACCCATCGTATATAATCTTGTCATGGAGGCGATGAAGGGGGAGGGAGAAACGAAATATTTAGCCAAAAATTGTAAATCTGTACTGTCATTTACTGATCACAGGTGCACTAAAAAATAGTCTCAGGAAAGGTAGGCACGATTGCACAGAACGTTATGGCTAGATGGTATACCCCCCCCCCCCGCCCCAACCTTTCCTGAAAAATCCTAACACTTTATCAACCCCCACGCGTTGCCTGATTGCAAGGCATAACGAATCGGAAGTCTAGTACGAACACCGCAGCGAGGAAACGCCTAGTACGAAACTTCTCGGCAGAGAAACAGCAAAGGTTGTATATGAGGGAAAAAGTTGGACATTCGCCAAACGAAGTTTCCCTTCTCTACCTTACTGTGAGCAAGCTAGTTCGTCCGAAGACGCTTCAACTTGGAGCGCTTGCCAAAAATTCTATCTCGTAAGAGGGGAGTTACGTTTTGGAGGAAAGGAGACCCTACTGTGACCTGGAACGAATGCGGAATGTGGAATCTGGGGGAAAAGGAAGAGATCAGCAATATGTTTCTTTAATAAATGGCCCCTTGCTCTCATACATGTTGTATGTATGCATCCAGTTTTGGTGCGGACTTGGCTGGAATTGAAACTCGTCCTTCTTTGCTTGTTGGTGCTGAGGAGCAACGACTTACCAAGTTCCATCATTAATTTCCTGATCGCTCGTTTGATGTTTTATATTGGATAGCTTGTCCTTGTGAATATTAAGGCAGGATCAAGTGTGCATTATTACCTTGATGGGTTTAGAGACACCTGCTTTGTAATTGGATGACTTTTAGGCATTACAATAGTCTCTACTTCCCTATTGTCCGTTATGCCATTGAAATCCAAGGCGCAGAAACAGCTCGGGTTGTTTTCAGAATGCACTCGCCTCGATTAATAAAATTAAATTCATATGGGCGAAATGTGCACATCGTAATTTAAATGTGAATGGTCAACGCTGGTGTCAGCTGGTCACCTAAACCCAGAGACTGGAATATGGGGCTTATACAGCATTACAGCAATTTTTTGATGTGCAAGTTTTTGTTCATATTGCCCCCATGACCAAGGAATATTCGGACGTTTTTCCCCCGGACATTTCCCCCTCTCAAAAACGATAGCAGAGAACCCCCTCCCGCTCCCTAACTCGGACATTATCTTCCCCCGGACACTGCCCCCTCACGTGGATTTTTCCCCCACACAATTTCCACAATGTTTGTTTTCATTAAACAATTTGTATATTTTCATTAAATGTGGATACTGTCAAAGTATTACCCATTTCACCCGAAATTCTCGGAGGAGGCGGAAGCGGGGGAGGGGGGGGGAGGAGATAAAAGAATGAAATTGCGTTTGGTGGTGACATTGTTGCAGATTAGGATAGGTTAGGTTGCCGCGGTTCGTCTGTCAATGTTCAGGATACGAGTGCAAGTGTTAAACTAATAAAATGTGTTCTATGATGTTGGTTAGGCGAGATGATAAATCAGTGAGCACGCCACCTGACCGAATCACAAAATTTCTGTATTTCCGGCAGTTGTGATTTGTGAATACTTGGATAAATCGAGCGCATATGCACCTCTCGCAGTGGCAGTGTGCAATCAGAACTGTGGGGGCATATGCGCTTGTTTTCTTCTGCCTGTGTGGTCATCACTCTATACACTCGAATTATTCACGCTCGCAGCACGTAACCTTCCTGTTCGCCTCACTTATTTTCCCACTAAAACTGACGTCATATACTAATGCCATTTAGGCGCTTTGATGTACTTAACCAAGGTTAAAGTTATTAGCAATCATAAGCCGGCACAAGTATTTGCGTTTGAAATAATTTTTTTCTTCGTTGGAAGAAATGTCCGGGGAGAAAATGTCCGACATAAGGGTGGAATATGTCGTGTGTTGTTTGTTTTTGAGGGGGGAAATGTCGGGGGGGGGGATCTAGGGAAGGGAGGCGGGGAGGGCTGGTTTCTCCTCTTCGGAATCCGAACTCTACGTATTCAGGAATACGAACTGCAGTAGCATTTTACAATCTTCATTATCCATCCCGATTTAATTCATGGAATACTAAACAACAGTGTGAATTATCCCCACAAACTAGAAGGTTACACGACTGTTTCTAATTGCAGTTTTTTTTTTTGTCATTAATCCGTTTCTTGTATAGCTTATTTTTTCCGCTAGGTTGCATTGCTATTGGAAAATATTAGGAAGTAAGTCTTTCATAATAGGGAAAATATCCCCGTGTAACCAAGGAATAATCGTCAGCCAATCAGGGTCGCAGCCAGCCCACAGTGCTTAAAATCTTGAAAAGTTTGGTGAAGAGAACATAGTTAATCAGCTGCGTATTGTGTACTCTGGTCACTAATCTCTCTCTACAAGACTACAATGCACTCGAATACTTGTCAAGATAGGTTTCGCTGTGGGTAAAATATATAAAAACCTTTTTTGAGTTAACGGCCCTGTTAGCAATTCCTGTCAACAAACGGCCATCTCTCCTGCTGAGTCTTTACTTATAGTATTACCCTAAGTCAGTAAAACGATCATTCTGCAATTTTTTAATTCCGGTATTATATTCTATAGTGTGCGCGGCGTATCTTGAGTCCTGCAAGTATTTTGTGAGCGGCTACTTCTTCCTGGAGGGGGTGGCTTTAATCGATGGCCGCCATTGTTTTTGTAACCATCTTGGATATCAACAAGACACTCTGCTACTGAAAACGTACAATCGATTATCTGTGTTCGTTCTGCGGAGAACTCAAGATAGGCCGCGGACACTATAGTGTGGGGGAAAGGGGGTTCTTTGGTTGAGGGGGCCCGTGGCAATTGCCTCTTTTCCCCCATTGTAAATCCTGCCCTGGTTGGCCCTTCTTCTTGGTTACTGAGTGGAAATTTTCCTTATTGACGTTGGAAATGCGGAAAATTCGGGACCGTAAGCCAAAAGCTTAGTCGTTGTTTACATGGAAAGAGAGATACTAGTAATTTGATTTATGATATAGAGTGGTACCCCAAACTATACTATATCTTGACGTGTTTATTGCTTGCACATTGGCCAAAGACGAAGGGTCAGTCATTAAACGCAGCAAAGTGAAAGAAGTGGCCAGTTTCAGTGCCCTCTGTTTCCTCGTCCGTGCAGTGCGTAGTAATTTCGTTTAGCGCCCCCAACGTCCCCAAATCTTGAGCAGTACGGCGAAAGAAGGTGCTTTACAATAAATCGCTTCGACACAGACATGCAGCTAGGGTAAGTCGGAATTCCCAAACGGTCCGCGCTTCGAATGATTAGTTTGTGATTAGGTTCTGGCGATCGAAATGGGATTGCAGGGAGCGAGGCCTTCGATCCCCGGGTTGAGGGAATTTAAGAGGGAAACGTGAAGGGGTGGGGGAGAACTCAGGTGTAGGTGGGATAGGAAGGACTTTTCGCAAATCGGCTTCACTTCACCCCTATCGAATGAGGTTATGCGTGGGTGTAAAAGCAGTCGCTCTACCGCAGCAAATGCGACGTGCAAGTTTCAATCCTATTTCTGATAAATGGCCTGGACGGGAGGAGGGGGAGGAGGGATAGAATGAGATTGCCTCTGGGTTCAGGCACGTGCGGTTCATGGACCCGTTGAGATTGTGTGACGTCAATGAATTTGAGGCAAGTGAATTGCTACTATCAGAATTCAGATTTTTGTCCGGTGTGTTTTCTGTGTGCGGCTAAAATCCAGGAGGTCTCTATAAGGATCCCTCCGATTCACATTACGTTTAATTTTTTGTTTCCAATCGAGTTAAAAAAAAACCGTATTAACATAACATAACGTAACGACGGCCAAAAGAAAAACTTATCCGGTCCAGCAGGCGAACAAAAATTATGCTTAAGGTTATAAAGTTCATCAAAATGTCTCTTGAAGCTTTCAAAAAAAAGGAGCCTTCACGACGTGTTCCGGAAGGCAGTTCCAAGGTGTAATGGCTCTAAACCAGATGGTTTCAGTAAGGTGTAGCAGTGATCTCTCGTATAACGCATTTCGTTCACGTTCAAGTGTTCTCTAAAAGATCGAGGCAAGCCGTTATTAAAAGGTTTAAACAGAACAAGCATGTCTCCACGGGCTCTTCGCTCTTCCAAAGAAGTAGCTGGATTTGTTGTAGACTTTTGCTCGTAAAGCAAGTAAGAGATACCAGCAAGAAATTTTGGTGATCGTCTTTGAACTTTTTCCAAACAAGCAATGTATTTCTGGTATCCCAGTGATCAAAACTGGGCGCAGTAATCCACAATAGGTCGAATAAAGACACTATTGTGTACGCGGCGCATCTTGAGTCCTGTGAGTATTTTATGAGCGGCCACGTCTTCCTGGAGGGGGCGGCTTAAATCGAAGGCCGCCATTGTATTTGCAACCATCTTGGATATCAACAAGGCGCACTGCTACCTACGGAGAACTCAAGATAGGCCGCGGACACTATAATAATTTTATGCGCGACGCCAGTGCTTTTTAAAGAAATAAATCAAACGGCTGGCTCTTTTGGCCACAGATAAGCACTGTAAGGTCGTACTTCAATTCCTTGTCAATGAAATTGTCAACAAACAGAGTCAAACAGTTTGTGTTCTCTACTTTGGGCAAAAACGAATGCGGTTTTTTGTTCTCGCATGATGGTAAAACAGGCATGAATTTTTCACGCAAATTGAGGTGCGTCGTCGTCTTCAAATAAAAGCACACAAATTTCCCAGAAGTGGTTAGTTACATAATGCCACGGTGAAATAGGACGTGAAAGTAGCCTACCCTTTTTAATTCGACGTGTCACACGTCGAATTAATGTGGTTGTGCCCAAAAAACCGGTGAAGGCGAATTCTGATCCGAGGAACTTAAAGTACAGATGTGGGTGAGTTGCAGTGTGGAATCTTAAAAAGTATTATGCTCTACAGAATATAGTTAAGACGTTTGAAGTATGCTAACCTCTACAGAGGTCTCTCAGCGAAAAATCGTCGTCCGATAGTACACGATCTGGGGATGACGTCAGCCCGACGTCAGCGTAAAGGTGTGCGCTAATACGAAAAACACGCCGTAACTTTTCGTATTAGCGCACACCTTTACGCTGTAACTGCGCGTTTCGGCAAGTCAGCTCCTCAATATTGCCGTCGGTTAGAGGCTATACGTAGACATCGAGGTGGCTCCTCTCTTATCGCGAAGAACAATACAAAACGTGAGTCATCACTTACCTTTGGCGGTAATCTGGATGGTACACCGAATTTTTATGCTGGAATTTGGACGGTACATTGAATGCGAGGCGCGCATAGACTTTGGTGTTAATTATTGCGCTAGCCTCGCTGCTTTTCGGGTGCGATATATTACAATATTTTATTACGCTTATTTGTGGTGTTGTTTCTTATTGAACGAGTGAGAAAAGCGAGTGATGTCCTGTTTTTACAGTGGCGGACTGGCCAGGGAGGGAAGGGCGGGATATTCCTCCTGGCCTCTGACTCTCAGATTTTTTTTAAATCCATAATAAGCAGTACAGTTTAACAAAAACTGGCCACATGAAATTGCAGTGTTATATTCAGTGTGGACTTTGAGTAGGTGGTGACCTTGTACTTTTATTCCATTTTTTACAGTGTGTGTTTTTGCATTATGCTGGTATTCGTTTATTTTGTATTTTAGTAGTTTTTAGTAACTTTTAGTATTTTTTAGTAACTTTTAGTATTTTTGTAATTTTTAGTAACTTTTAGTATTTTAGTAATATTGTAACTCAGGACGGGTGTCAGTGGCTTGCCCCTCCCGTTTCCATTTTGCCTGCTGTGCGAATAAATCTGTTTATTATTATTATTATTATTATTATTATTTTAACTTTTGTTAATACACCTCAAAAGTGTAAATTAATTCAACCTCACGTACCCTCAGGTCAATACGAGTTCTCCTACTCCCTGCTCCCCCCCCCCTCTCCAAATTAACTGCCGGGTTTACTGAAATTATGGTGTTCGACGATTTTAAAAATGTAAATGCCTGATGAACAAGAAAAAGGGGACGGGAAACTGTAAAACAACAAAGTTTTCAGTGTGTTTGTGTTTCGTAAGAATACCAATATCAACGTCGGATGAAAACATCTGGTCATGATTACATCGCCGCACACAAGATTCTGGCTCATTTGCCGTATCGTGGTAGCAAAAGTTAAGAGACAATTTTTTTTAATGTAATGTGCAATATAGTAGATATTCTTTAGTACACCATGCATTTAGATTTTTTAATAGTGTCCTGTTGATATGTCTGCCGTTCCAACTGCATTCGTCGGTTGCATTTTTTTTTTATTCTACCACACGGCACGTCGAATTACTAATGCAGTGTTAGTGCAGTCTTGTTAATACAAGCTCAACCACCCCTGGTATTTTCGGGCAGAGAAAGGCCCTGTGATGTCTCGTGCTCATGCCGATTGTGGCATGTAAAGGAACCTAGAATTTCCGATAGGATTTACCTAGCAAAATTTACCCTCTCTCCTTCTGGCGCCATGGCTAACGCTGGTTGCGCGTCAAAAAGCTACAGTGCACCAAAAAGCTACAGTGCATCCTTGTTTGAAATACGCGGTGGTGTCAGGAATGCCACTCTGGTAGCCATGGCGCCAGAAGGAGAGAGGAACATTTTTGCTAGGTATTTCAAATCGGAAATTGCTGGGATCTTTTGCATATCTCAATCGACATGCGCACGACAAGCATAACAGGGCCTTTATCTTCCGAAAATGCTTACGGTCAGACTCGAACCCGGGACCTCTGCCATGAGAAAGTCCTGCTAACCATCAGGCCACCTTGAACCATCTGGGATCCCAGTGGGATGTGAAAGTTAGTCACATATTTTACTTAGTACTTAAAAGGACACACCTTCACTGTATTCGAGCATCCTGCGCGAAATAGCTTTTGCAGCATTTACGTAGGTTAGAGTGAATGTATTAAAACCGTTTCTCACGAAGGGAAAAGTAGGAAAATTTATGCTTGCAATATTTCACGCATCGGAAGTAATGATGCCAAGCTGAGCCATACAAGAAAGCCAACCTGGAGGAATGTACCTATAAATATTTTATCGCACATATGAAGATTCGCACATATAATACAGACAAATCACGAAAAAAACGTAAAAAAAAACAACCGCCCGCTCGTGATAATTTTTTAGTACCACTCGTTAGAACCACTTAATTAATTTTTAGCGGCCTAACACATCATTCATGCTCAGCACAATTAAAGACATGTTATACGAAATGTGTATCGTTTTCTTTTTTTTTTCGTTTTTTTTTTTCATTCAGGCTATCTTGTGGTCCAGTGCAATACGTAAAGGTTGTCTTTTTTCTTTACTAATTTTTCTCGTTTTTTGCTTTCTTTCCAGGTAAGACCAAAAGTCGATGTCGTTTTTAAAGATTTCTCATTGGTAAGGTACGTTAAATTCTCTTTGATTTTAAAAACGCTTCAGAAATTTCCGACCGACACCAGCCTTTTGGGGGAGTGGGTGGGGGACGAAACTGTTGGTAATTGGGCGGTATTCAATTTTCATCCCCCCCCCCTCCCCTCCTTCGATAAATTTACTGCTATCGTCCCTTTGTAAACTGGTCTGGGTCAACTGGAGATGTACAGTAAAAACCATAGGTATAAACTTTGCAAAGTAGTTAGTCCATTTGTTTAGACAAAAATGTCAATCACAATGCGACTGAATAGTTAACCGATTTCCCAAGCTGGTAATCGCATAGTCTATACCAAACGTCTACGAGGAGTATATTGATCAGACAAGTAGGCTATTCAGATACCGTTTTCACCACTTATAATTCTCTACACTTATAAGCAACCCCATTAACAGCTCGCTACCCGACTGTTGGCGCTCAGCCAACTTCTGTATTTAGACCTATATTCCCTAGAATGCAATAAGGTTTATAAATTAGTTTCGGTTAATTTATTACAAAATTCATAATAATTGGACTATGCCATGTAACTACTCAGGAAGTGGACGGTTGATTTTAAGATATACTCGAGCACAATTCACTCCTTACTGCACAGCTAGGGGGCTGCACACAGAGTATCACATATCAGGCACTCACAAGGTTGCAGCCTGTCAGCCTATAGTAGAGAGTTCTGGAGGATCAACCTGTCGAATTGTTCCTCCCAACACCAACTGAAGATGAGTCCAATCTGACCTGGTTTTATACCGGCCAGTGAGGGGAATCCCCGTCAGTATTACATCACGTGACTAGCAAGCAGGCTGGATCCAGTCCGCTCGCTACCCGACCAGTCCGCTTCTGTATTTAGGCTTAAGGCCATGCCACACCGCACCGTTTTGTCTGGCAAGTTCGTCGTCCGATGCCTCAAATGTAGCCTGCGGGCACAACGCAGAGCCTCCGTTGCGTCTCCGACTCGTTTCGAAATATTTCATTTTCCTCCGGTTGACGGACCAGTGGAGTTGTCCGTCAGCCAATCAAAATGCTTAGTGCCACACGTGTCTTTCTCTCAGCGCTGGAGAAAAAGATGGCGGCTTCACACCCGGCCTTCGAAAACTACCGAAAATTGAAATGAATAATTCTAAAATTAAGTGTACATAACTAGTAGCAATACGAGTACTCGCCCAAATTGGTTTTAGTGGCACGAATGACCCCAATTCAATGCGTACCTACAGTTTTGCATTCGGACGATTATATTCCTTTTACTTTGGGGAGGTGGGAATAAAGGGGTCAGCAAGCGTTCTTGGCGGACAGGTGTGGCAGTGTTCTCCGTTTTTCAGCGTTGCTTTGCCGTAGCCGGACAACGGAGACGGTGACGTTGTGGTGTGTACGGTCCTTTACCCTATGATACCCTATATTCCCTAGTACGCAATAAGGCTTATAAATTAGTTCTGGTTCATTTATTACAAAATTCATAATAATTGGACTATGCCATCCCTGAAAAGCTAAAAGTTTTCTTTATTTTTTTAAAGCACCAACTGCCTCCTTGGGACTGAAATGCCAAGTCTCAGTAAGCGAATGGGTCGTAAGTTTCAAATTCACATATTTCCTATTATATCAATCAGCCAAGATTGCGTTCTTTAACTGGCTTTTAGTTTCACATTAAAAAAATTCAACTCAATTGCTATTCCCAAAATAAAAGTTCAGAACTTCACGTTTAAATGTATTCCTTCCATATCCGAAAAGCTCGAAATTCGTGAAGCCAATTAGTTAATTTTATCACTTGAAGAAAAACGTTATCACAGATCTCACAAATAACGTTTTCTTTCCACAGTTTTTCACCTAAATAGTCCAGACGAAGTTCACACCACTGATTTCGCAATTGTATGATTGAACAGTGACGCCGGCTCGCTACCCGGCCATTGTCACGAGGCCAACTTGTGTGTTAAGACAGAAATTGGCAGGGTGCACAGACAGCTCATGTAACTGCAAGGCGCACCACGAGTGTTGGCTCGTGTTCCGTCTTACTCTATATGTTAATAGCCGGTTACACACTCAGTGTACGCGGATATTAGAAGAATGTAGAGATACCGCATCTTCCAAACGTAGGGGGGACCCTGGTGGTAGTTACGGTACCGATCGATGCATCTGCTATTGCTTCCGCCTGCTATTAAAGGCTCTGTCCAGGAAGGACAATCGGCGTGTTGCCGTAGTCGCTGGGATGAGGTGGTGTTAGTCCGTTTGCGTATTGGTCACACCAACCCTACTAATTGATTCCTTTTGAGGAGAGGGGGGGGGTTATCCCTCCTGAATGTCATTGGTGTCAATTAGGAGATAGTTTTCGCCCACAGGGGCGAAAGGGGTCAGGGGCGAAAGGGGTGATTGTTCACATTGAAGAACAATCAGGTTTTTTAAATCACTATTATAATCACTGGAACTCGCACTAAACGTCTGTATTGTTAACGCGTCTTACGTTTGAAGTCATTATTTGTACCACTACGTTGTCCAGAGCGATCAGATAGGCTTTTAACCTTATGTCGGTAATGGCCGGGGCTTTTACCTCGACGCTAAAATACTTCTCAGATTGCTCTGGACTACGTACTGGTACAAACAATGGCTTCGAACGTGAGACAAGTTACTTATTAAATCGTTCAGTGCGAGTTCCAGTGATTATAATGGAGCGTAAGTTTAAAATTTAATAATGCACAATACGGATTATTCTACGATTTGATTTCTGACGGGCTTCGCCCCTTTCATTATATACATAATTATAGCCTGTATCCATGCGGCGCGCGAGAGACGGACGACGATGAGCCCCTGTGTTATCGTCACCCCTCAACCAGAACTCGTTGAACATTCGATGTTTTTGAACAATCATTGAACATTCGATGCGTTTGAACAATCGTTGAACATTCGATGCTTTTGAACATTCGATGCTTTTGAACAATCGTTGAACAATCGGATCTAACCCAACGTAAACGAATCTAACGAACCTGCTTTAGTTTATCGTTCTTTAATAAATGATTAATCGGACCTTTTTGTGAAGGCTTTTACGCTTTAGCTTTTTCCTTCTGGCTTTTTCTCTTTAGCGCGCTGCGTGCAAGTGCAAGCTAACCGAGGGGGTATCAACTTTTGCATACCGGTGTACAAATTATCTCAGATAATCAAATATCCAGAAAAATCAGGTAATCAGTAGTAATCAAGAAGTATTCCTTGTAGTAATGCAGTATTCTAAAGTACACCACACAATCTCGGTAATCCTGGTTCACAGTAACAGGTTATCCGGTATTAATCCACTGATTACCAGAAATTTCGGGTCAGACCCAGTGAACTGAAATTTCGGATTAGATCTGGCAACCTAGCCTGACCTGGTGAGCTGAACTGATTGGGAGACCCACTAACCCCTAACTAAGCCACAGACTAAGATAAATTGGATTTTTTTCCTGTGTTAGTTCCGAACGTGATTATCAGTGTTTCTATGAAAAATATTTTTCGTTCCTTGGTATATCCACCCAATAATAATAAAATATAACAATAATAGTTAACAAGTTACAATCTTTATCTAAATAGAGCCGCCCCTTAAAATTTACTGATCAATTCGTTTCTTTAAGCTTAAGGATGATAATAATATTGTTTTATCATATTTCCAAGCTTTGTAATGAAGAACAGAAAGTACGTTACAAAGTTAATTTGTGACAGCTGGTGAAAACGGGCTTTTTAGCAATCCAGCACAGCAGTAAGGCTTGACGTTTGCACCACAACTGTTTGATTGATTAAAGTGAACAAGTAAAGCTACATGGGCGTTTCAAAGGCACGAGAATTGCTGAAGATGAGTTGCTTACATGACTGGGTGGGGGGATGGGGTTGCAGCAGCAAATATTTCTCGGACCTTATTGTCAGTTGTTTCCGTTCCTGCCCAAGATCACTGAGTTAAGCCATGTTGCTGGCTGGGTCACCGGGTTACCAAGTCTGGCCGGGTCACCAGATCCACCGGGTCCCGGGTCACCGTGATAAAAAAAAAGTGACCAGGTCCAACTCTGCTGATTACATGGTAATCTTTGGTAATCCATATTAATTTGTAAGTAATCAGTCTACGCTGTTTTGTATCCAGGTAGTACCCTCTTCGCGGTATAGTTTTAACCCAGCGCACTACGTGCTCGAGTCGTAGACGCTGCTCTTTTCGCTTGCTCGGCCAGTAGTCGAGGATTGTTTTGCAAATTGAGAAGGAAGCTTCGTTAACTTAAGAAGAACCTTCTAAATCCGGGTCTAAATGGTTTGCAGCACACCCATCTCTCCCTCCTTTTCTTTTCCTAGGGGCTTTGCCTTATCCTAAACCTGCAGCCTCTTCGTCTTAGGAGCAGCTGTTTGTATTCAACCGCGCACTATTTTCTTCTAGATTTACGTTAGTTTCCGTTCTTCTGTGACAAGACTTCCCCCTTGGTTCCTTTCTATTATCGCCAGTTCCCCCCACCCCCACCGTATCCCCTTGCGTGACACTTGACAGCCCGATGTCAGTTTCTTCACGCTAGAGCTACTTTTCGCCGCGGAGGTAGAACGACGACATAACGTTAGTTGGGTGAGGAGGGGTGGTTGTGGGGACGCTATCTGTTTGTCTGGTTGCATGGCTGGCCTGTTCACGTCGCACGTTCAGTACAAGCCTTTCCGCACGTGTTCACAAGATGATCACGGAGCTGGTTTTGTCGGAATGATTAAAAAAAAAGAAAAAAGAAGGAACAAAACAAACTTGTGGATGTTGTTGTTCGCCTCCTTGTTTCCAAGCGAAAACCAATGCGTTGCTGCGGTTGCCAGGTTGCTGTTTTTTCTTTCGTTTTTTTCCCCCTTTTTTTCTTGGCTGCAAAAGATTGCAGACATAAAGCAGACGACGAGGTGGACTTTTTTTTTTTCGTGAACGTATTGAGTAAGTGTTTTGCTGATGACGTAATAGTGTTAAGTGGATTTGAGATGTTCGGTCTTCGATCTTGACTGGTAACTATTCGCATCAACAGCCTGCTTTTAACCGTCCGCGCCACCAAGCAGAAGTTTGAAAAAAAATAAAACTAAGGGCGCGTTTATGCAACGACTTGCCTTTTCATTCTCGCAGCTAGAAGCTAGAAATCATCAGAAACATGAGGGCGGGTTTAGCTCTGCCGGCTCGCAACGAAAACAATCAATAATGTGACTTCAGAAGCTTGAAAAAGTGTTTCGTCAGGAGAAATTCTTTATCTTTTTGTCACAGATTACAAGACTGCAGTAATTTACTTAAACGATGTCGGATTTAGCTAATCCAGGTAGCGTTGTTGCCATGGCAACGACACCTTTGCCATCGCGATTAAATTCTAGCTGCGAGAATGCAAAGGCGAGTTGTTGCGTAAACCCGGCCTTAGAGTACGTTTATGCAACGACTAGCAACATAAATTTTCTCGCTCACTAGCTTTTACTTGGTTAATACTAAATCTTCTGGCTGCTCTCGCCTTTAGGGTGCGTTTACGCAACGACTGGCCTTTGCATTCTTGCAGCTGGAATTTCATCGCGATGGCAAAAGTGTTGTTGCATGATGACAATGCTGCCTGGATATTATATTTAGTGAAATCCCTATTGAACTACTCCAAATTGATGGGATAAATGTGATTAAAAATAAACTATTCGATTACTTCTTGCTTAATCAAGAAATCGATTAAGCAATGCCCAGAAAAACTTTCGGGCTTATTTTTTTTATTATTAATATAGTGTGTACATAGATATATACATAAATGTGGAATGTGCATTTAGTGATTATTAGTATTATTTTTGTACTTAAACTGTTACGTTGTGTTTTTTTTTGTTTCTGATGCCTACTATGGATTTATGTTCAAAATAGTACTTGTCAAGAAATAATGTGTTCTATACCTCCATATTATTCGTTATAATAATATGCCTTTTATTGTACTTGACTTACACGGCACACACAAGTTCGCCCCAGAACGAATACAGATAATCGATTGTATGTTTTCGATAGCAGAGCACCTTGTTGATATCCTAGGTGGTTACAAAAACAATGGCGGCCGTCGATTAAAGCCGATCCATCCAGGAAGATGTAGCCGCTCGTAAACTACCTTCAGGACTCAAGATACGCTGCGCGCACAATACTAAATTACCCAAATGGGATTCGTACGGATTTGGGATGCGTAATCGTGAGCCATCACCGTTAAAGGAATACGAAACCCTCTAATTACAAATTTTTTTATCATTGGTTTAGGTACTGGAATTGATGTTGAGAGGCATCCGACGTCAAAAGTGTTAGTGTTTAAGCCACAGGAATTTTTAAAACGCCTGCTTTAAGCTAACGAAGTGTGCTTAACTGTCAATCGCTGGAGGTAAAATCCCATTTTGAATGGAGCGAAGTGACGTTATTTTTCTTTCCTCATTCCAGGCTGTCTGCTTCTCCTGCGCAGGCGCCAGAAACAAAAACAGCGTTGCCGGAGCTATCGCAGCTTGGTGCAGCACAAAGGGAAGGGAATGCCCGCGCCCAAATTGGGCTTAAGAAAAATGACGTCACAACCCTCCACGCCATTTCTCGTCGGGATAGGTGAAAAAAGTGACAGTTGTTTTTATTCGTTTCGACGTTATTATCATGGCAAGCGAAATTTTGTAAGTCTGAAACGGGTTTTTATGGTGTTATCTAACATTAAAATAAATTAGAAAAGTGGAGGGTTTAGTATTCCTGCCTAGAAATAAAAAATTGGAAGCGAAGCTTTACTACGTGCCTACAAGGTCAAAACTGCTCCAGTCAAGTAGCTGATATATTTTTCGACCGATTTTTACGTTTTTCGTGTGTAGCGGTTGCGAGCAGCCTGTCTGGGTTGGCCTTCATCTTCGTAATGGTTTCGGTGCCTCCAACGGTAAGTCACCAACGGTACATTTTAAGAAGCGACCGTGGCGCCGTCTATTCCGCAGCTTCCAAGTTCGGACTGGCTATAGTGCCATGGCACAGGCGCCTTGGTTTCCACACTTTTGGTGCCCCTTGGATAGCATTTTTTTTTTACCCCACCCGGAAGAAAATTTAAGCTTTTCTGTTGAAATTTTCTTTCAGGCAGAAATTCCCTTTTCTATATTTTTTCCTCCCTTTGCTTGTATTTTCAACGCCTTTGTTAAACTCCTCCCCCACAAAAAAAAACAAAAAAACAAAAACAGACCCATGTAACGCAAGAAAAAGTTCATAAACATTCATTACTTGAAATATAATGTGTGTTGAAGAATGCACTTCGAAGCCAGAAAAGACAGTAGAATATCAAAATAAGCAAAGCTTGTTCGGCTTTTCCCTGGACAATACTTGGGGAGCTTAGAACACTCCCCAGACCCCTCACTTAATCAGACTTAATCCTAGAAACACGCATGGCGCCCCTTCCCTATCACTTCTCTAAAAGGCATATATAGGTGCCCTTTCCTACCCAGTCCGACTCTGAGCTTATCAAATTATCCTCATAATGTCTACTTAAAAAATGCTAATCGTAAAATATTCTAAGGTTTTATTTGGTATCCCTTTGCAACGTTGTTCTCAACTGCGGTTAGTTTAAGGGAAGGTTTAGTTTTTCTACCTGAATCTTCTTCGTTGACATACGAACGAAAGGCTTAGCTAAGATAGCCTACACCTTATTTCTTTCTTCGTCTCTGAACGCAATCTTTCTCAGCAGTTCTTGTTTGTCCAATACTAGTTGGTTGGCAGTCGTCCAGCTCGGTCCAACACAATCATCTTATCCGGCAAAGAAGAAGGTTTAGCAGTTCTCCTCTGTCGACGAATCCGTTGCGTTTGATCCACTTTTCTCTCGATCGTATGTGGATATCGAAGAATAAAAAAAAACTAAAGCTGATAACAGAGTTCCGAGGTTTTAGTTGGGAGAAATTCAGCGCTTCTAATGGATATACGCTATAGAGCTTGACTTAGAGGAAATTTTTTTTTAAATCATAATCAGCGTTGTGATAATGGTTTTTAATGTAATAATGACCCAAGGTATGCGGAGAAAGAAGGGGGGGGGGGGAAAAGGACTATCTCCACCACTATTTCACCACCTATACCTTGATAAGTAATAGTTATAGTACCCTTGACAAACTGTATGGGATTTATCACCTGATGGGCGATATCCCGAACATGGCCAATCCGCGA
>JAHWFP010064735.1:0-32093 GCA_023313725.1 Lithobius niger
ATTGTAATTCGCCAAGGACTCCAGGGCACTCATGGAATCACTAAAGACAATGAAATGCGTGCCCTGAAGGTCAAGGATCCATTCCACCGCCAAACCAAGAGCCAAAAGCTCTGCAGAGAACACAGAATAGCCTGATGGAAGGCGATGGGCAACCGTTACACCCTTACACACACAAGCACACGCCACGCCAACGTCGGACTTCGACCCATCAGTAAACAGGCGCTGATAACCAGCGTACTGAGAACTCAGCCGCCGGAACTCCTGTAAGTACCTTGCTGGTAGAGTGGAACCCTTCGGGAGGGACGCCAGAGCAAAAATGAAACTACCACCTGGGACAAGCCAAGGGGCAACTGGCATTCTCCCCGGTACCACCGACGACCGGAAAAAAAACCCATCACAAACAGGGCCACGACGGAAGATCATCATCTCCGTTTTGGCGCTAGAGAGTTGCAACCCCGGGCTGCCAAAGCTTTAGAACCATTGCCAATCGCAGCTTCAAGCCCCGCAAGGATCGACGACAGGTCCTTCCAAGAAAGCCAGACTGCAACATCGTCCGTATAAGCCACTACATTAACTGTTTGCCCCAACTCTACTAGCACGGAGTTGATGGCAACAGCAAAAAGCACCGGGCTGAGGCAAGTGCCCTGGGGCAGCCCCCTTTCCGTCGTCCTAACCCCAGACCAAACACCCCCAACCCGAGTAGCAAAACTGCGCCGACCCAACAGCGACAACACAGCTGCCTTAACTTTCACACTGATCCCCATATCCCCTAGCGCGTGCTCCACCCCGGCCACGTCCACCATATCATAGGCCGCCCTGATGTCAAGGAACACGGCAACCGCAACGCAGTCATTGACCCAAGCCTCACGGATGCCGGACTCCAAGAACAAGATTGCGTCCTGGGCACTGTGGTGCCTACGGAAGCCAAACTGAGCATTGAACATTTTGCCAGAGCCTTCCACCTGCCAAACCAGATGGTTTACGAGCATCCTCTCGTACACCTTCCGCACGCAGGACAGAAGGGCAATGGGACGATAACCCGTCACCGCCGAGCGCACTTTGCCCCTGCCGACCACTGGAGACAAAACAGAAAACATTCAGGTCTGTGAAACGCTGGCACCATCAAATTGACTCTGAAAGAAACCAAGCAGCACCCTACACCCATCTGCATCCAGACACCGCAGGTCATCATATGAGACCCCATCGATACCGGACGCGCTACTCGATCGACAAGAGTTCAATGCCGCCGACAGTTCCAGCAAGTCAAATGCGAAGTCCAACCCCTGTGACCCAGAGGAGTCCCCTCCCCCCCACAGTTGGAGGGGGTGGCGCCCTAGGGGAGTCGAACACCCCCGAAAAATTAGGATTAAAGGCCTCTACCATAGCCAAACCCCTGAGAACTTCTTCTCCCTGACCAAAAACCCAGGCTACGGTGGAACGAGAATCTTGCGGCCGGACCAAGGCCCACACCTGACAGAGTGGCAGCCCCCGCGACACCTGGTCACACAACCTAGCCCCAAATTGAGCCTTTTCCCTTCGGAGAAGGAACCGAGTTTCCTGAGCAATGCCTACATATTCAAACCACCTCTGGTCACACTTCAATCGCAAAAACCGTTGCCACGCCCTCCGCCTATCACAGACTGCCACCACACAGACAGGCGTCCACTAGGCCACCCGTCTTCCTCCCCTTTTCCCTCCCCTCCAACAACTCTTCCTCCCACCCCTCCCCGTAATCCAATTACTGACCCATGGGGCGAAGACCCCAGAGTCGACCACCGGACGGCCAGACTGCACAACTCACTCCATGACCCGCCTCCCTCCTCCCCCCCACGTCAAAGCTACATTAAAATGGTCACTCCCCCCAAGATCGGTGGAGACTTCAAAGGAGGACCGTGCCACCAGCCCATTGGTACACAGGAACATGTCCAGGACCGACTCCTGGACCACCCCCGCAACCCGGCGAACGAAAGTTGGGGTCCCATCCTGCACCACAGACAAATCCAGCTGGTCCGCGAGTGTCACACCGACCACTGCCCCAAAGCTAATGGTGGGCATTAAAATCGCCCCCCCAAAATCACCGGCCCAGAAAGGGACCCCACCCAACCGACCCAATCCCGCTGCGACACATGGCCTGTGATACGCAACACACTCACCGTCACCCATTCCCCCTTCCACCACAGCCGAAACATACAGGCATCAATACCCCCACAGTGAAGGGGGAGAGGGTGGGCGGAAAAAGGCACCAATTCCTTGATGAGAACTCTCACCCCTGACCTACCAGGGCCCGCTATTCCAACAAACCCGCTAACCACAGGGACGACACCAGCCGGGAGCTTCGTCTCGACCAAACCTAAAATTTCTACTTTGGAGTCTAAAATTTCTACATCCTCCCTCTTATTCGAAGCTCCCCTCACATTCCAAACACAGAACGTGAAAGCAATAATGTGATACAACCACACTCTCAACTGGGGGAAACCTAAACTTGCAATAACTCAATTTCCTCTTTTAACATACTAGGTCCAGAATGCAGGTGCGAACTGCTACTCCCAGCAGTCGTAGCACTGACTAATGGCCCAGAGTCCGATAACATGACGTCACACTCTTCACTATCACTGGCCCAGCAGCTCCTTTGGCCGGAATCCAGAACCTCACCACTGCACTGAACACCACACAGTTTCGACAACTCAAGACCACTGGCAAACACTGCCTCTTCACATACATCAACACTACACTCAGTTACCTCAACAACCTTAGTCCCCCCAGATTCTGCTGCCTCAGCAACCACATCACCACTATTTGGAGGCTCACCACTCACCACTCCACTACATAACACCACCGCCTCACTTAGCATCTCACCTGGGCCCGCTTTCACATGGGGGTCACAAGCTGCTAACCCTACAAACTCTGCCGCATCCAACTGATCTTTGCTGTCATCTTCCACCACCATATGCGACTCCACCACGTCTTCACCGCTCCCCAACAGCAAAGAAAAGCGGTTGGAACCAGTTGCAACCACTTTCGGGTGTGGAGGCGAACTCGCCAGCGCGGAACGAGACCCTAAAGCTTTGCGTCGCCGTGGTCGTCGCTGCATAGACCAGCCCACTTCAGTTTCCAACTGTGGTGCACTGTGACCAGGACCACTCGCCCCAGACACATCCTGGCCCACGTCCTCAACTACCACCGGCACTGTTTCGGGTGGAACCATGTGACCACATGGCTTGTCGCGTGGCACAAAGGTATGACACCCTCTACAAGCAACTGCGCCGCAGACCCGACGAACGTGACCTCGGACGTGACACCATAGACATTTTGGTGGCCTCTCCGCAATAGCTAGCAGCCCTTCCATCCCCAAAAACTCCGACGACATCAGGGACCCCATCCACTACAATAGAGTCCTTAAGCCGCAGCACACCGGACCGAACTCCGGTACAGCAGTGCCGTAACCCATCTACCTCGTGGCACTCGTGCACCAGCCTCACCACATCACCATAGGGCAGTAGAGCCCTCACAATCGCTGCATCAGAAACATCCAATGGCATCCAATGAAGCTTGAACCTCAGCGAACGATCATGAAGATCGTAGACGTCCGCTTGGTAACCACCAACTTGTAGCCGCCCCGCCTCCTTCACCTGTCGATTAGCCTCCCTGTCGACAAACTGAATCTGGAAGGCATTATTGGCCCTTAGCCAACCCAGGCCGGCAACACGGCGCAATTCAACAATTGGGGCTAGAGCATCTCTCAAGTCCAGCACACTGTAGGGGTGCCCTGCCTGATCTGCAAGCACCACTAACATCAACTCCATTGACGAATTCGATAGTCCACCTCTATAGAGCCTCTTTAGCCACTGCAGGTCACGTTGTGAGTCTTGATCCAGAGTAGATGGGATTGCATTTTCGCCCACATTTCTGTCCACTCCTAGTCCACCAGCCGACATCCGTGTTGAAGACAGCGCTTCTTGTTAGGTGACTTTATGTTGACCATCACTTGAGCCACGCTTGTACACCCCATTTACCACAGACCCTCTTTGAATCGATATCCACTGTGCTCTCGGATTCTCCTCATCAACGACCATTTCTTCATTGTTCAGCCCAAGACTCCCATCAACCGCATTGTTGTCTCCATCATTGTTGGCACCATTGTTGTCACCATCACTGTTTACTAGTCCCATTCCAGGCTCATCTTCCTCTGGGTTCTTCACAACAACACCATACAAATTAAAGTCTACCTCGTCTATACCTTCACTCTCTGCTGCCCGCCAAGTCACTGCATATTTATCTGCTGAAACGACACCGCTGAGCCGCCTTTTTATCATTAACAATCAATTTTTTAACAATCGGATGTCTACAATGGGATGATCTACTGTTACTTGGCGGCGACACACTAGCGTGTCTAGATCCGCCAAAAGTACTCCATGAACGGATATCCCACCAAAATTGTCAACAAAGCACTTGCTTGAAGTCCTTTAGCCAGCTATGCACCCCGACCCAACAACCCCCCTCCTGCCCCGTCCATGGATTGGACGGTAATTACGGGGCTCTATCAGTGTGTGCAGAGGCTCTTTGCCAAGCACGGTATCCGTGTGATCTCCAGACCCAACCAGGTTACCGCCATGATGATCCGCACCTCCTAGGCAAGATCATCAAGCTCCACAATTTTTGGCATCCAACAATTCACCATGAAACATACCCACCTGTCTCAACCAGGCCGAATCATTGCACAACTCAAAAATAGACTCGTTCAGAAACGTGATATACTGCATTAAGTACTACGAGTGCCCCTACATTTACGTGGTACAGTGCAGGAGTGGTTTAGGAGTGCGCAAATTCGATTATGGTGAGGCAGTTGCTAAAGACAATAAATCTTATGCGGTTGCAAAATGTGCTGAGAGCACCTACCACACTACAAACAGGTATACCAGCGTTGTTCACAAAGAAGCAATCAAAAAATTTGACTTCAATTGGAATCATAGAATTGCCGTCAATCGTGTAAGACTCATGAACACAATTAAAAATTTCCTTCACATGGAAAAATGGCATGAAATTTATAAATCGTTACCACTTAACAGCGTATAGACATCAGTGATCCATGTGCTGCTAATCCAAGATGGCCGACAATCATAACCAGACTCACTACGTGGGGATTTTTACTTGTTTATTTTAGTGCTTTTTTTTTTTGATAAGCATCAGTTACCTGAAGGTAGTAGGTTGTATATTCGAGTCCATTACTCATCATTGTACGTCCTGTTTTACATTTAGGTGACGAAGGCATCAAATGCATGCTAAAAATTAAAATTTTCCTGTTCTTCTTGATGTCTTTACGGCTCTTTCTCCGCCTATCAGGAGGCATTTTTAAATCTTGTTTACCCTCGGCCGCAAATTAATTGATATTTTATCTTTCGCATACTATTTTAATGTGACTATAACATTCTTGTTCTTCTTCGTCTTTTTTGGGGAAACTTAGTTATAGACATCGACCCAATGAATCGATTTTCAACTTTTAGTTATTCTTGTTGGAGATATTTTGTTCTCACCTAGACATCAAACCAATAAACCGATTTTCAACTTTTATAGCTTAAAACGTAGGCATTAACAAGGGCCAGGGTCTTTTGACTGAATGATTTCAAAAAGGGTACATCTCAAATATCCCACATCCCGATTTTTACCATATCAAAATTCTAGTTATGTAATCTACATCATTAAGGACGTATGATATGCGTGTGTGTTTGTTTGTACCACCACTCCTCTGGAACCAAAGCACCTTCAAAGGTGGGAGTAGGACCAAACGAAAGATAATTAAATTACGCTCAGTATAGGCCTATTTTCATCGCTGTAGCTTGATATTATGATCCTCAAAAACGCGAAAAATCCTGAAAAAGTAACGTCAAAGTTTTTTTTTTTTAAACCTTCTTGATGTTTGTTCATGACGTCATAGTTTGTTCATGAAAACCTTCTCGAGCGAAGAGAGATGACCTGGAAAAGGATGCACAGAAAAATAACCGAAAAGGACGACGTATTTTGCAACGCACCACATATAGATCTTAAAATTGGTTTTGCATTAACTGACTGGATGCATGGAAAAATCAAAACAATAGGTGATTACACTCTTAAAAGTGTTACTTCTATTTTTACTTTGAGGGTAATTTTTATTTAGAAGTAAAAATAGATTCATTTTTTTTACTTCTAAATAGAAGTTACCCTCAAAGTAACTAGCATTGTAGTTACTTCTAAAATTACTTCTATGTTGACGTCTATTAAAGTTATTTCTATTTTAACTTCCAAAGCACCTATAAAGTTACTTCTATTTTTACTTCCAAAGCAGCTATAAATGTTACTTATATTTTTACTTCTAAACCACCTATATAAGTTACTTCTATTTTTACTTCTAAACCAGCTATAAATGTTACTTCTATTTTTACTTCTAAATCAGCTATATCTGTTATTCTATTTTTACTTCTAAACCACCTATACGTTACTTCTATTTTTACTTCTAAACCAGCTATATATGTTACTTCTATTTTTACTTCCATTTTTTACTTCTATTTTTACTTTCATTTTTACTTCCATATTAGCTGCAAAAGTCAATTGCATTTTACCCAAAGCAGTACGAAGGTGTATCTTCGGTCATGTCTCGTTTATCCCAAAAAAAATAGGAACAGGTTTCTTTTAAACGAAACAAGAAGTAACCGAAAAGTGACTCCTTTCGTTGCTATTGTAAAAGTCAAAATAGAATTAAGTATTGCCACTAATATGGAAGTAAAGCTAAAAGATATAAATAAAAATGGAATTTAAAATAGATGTTACAAAGTTTGGATAAGATCACACATAAAAAAAATTCAAGCACTTTCAAGGGCTTTTTCAAAACCAATTCAAGGACTATTAATCAACAAACTTGCCAACAACATCTCATCAAACACTAAACTTATCATGGTCTAATTAAGGGTGTTGGGGAAAAAAGCTGCAAAAACAATTAGGGAATAAAAATAGGGTTTGTGGGATTTTGCGAGTTTTTGTTATAGATAGGCTAGTCAGTTGCCTTGGTTCCAATTTCACCAGGCTGGGTAGCCTAGTACACAAATAATGAAACTGCGTGGGACAACAAAATTAAAAAAAAAAATAGGCTCAACGCAACATTTTACAACAAACATAAAACTTATTTAAAACAAATTTCAAGTTTGTCTTTAAGTTGCTCAAAACTAGAGCATTATTTTAAATAACCCAAAAAAAAATAATTTCAAGGAATTCAAGGCCTTCATTTTTTTTCTCAACACATGCAAATACTTTCCCGGACTTCCACAGACCTTGTACTGACACGGTGCATGGAAATCAGTGAAAGTGTTTGAATTTGTTGAGTTTGTTAAAACTTATTTTGTGACCCATGATTGCGTGGAAAAGTAACATGAGAATTTAAGCAGTTGATGTCGTTAGGCAAGTGAGGGAGAAAAACTTTCACGTACTCTTGCTTTATTCGGCTAATATACAAATTTGGTTTTTTGTGTAGTGATCGGCCAGACTGCAAATTAGCCACCATCGGCCAGACTGCAAATTAGCCACCAGGCCTGATTTCGGATTCAGCACTAAAAACAAAAAACTGTAACTACCAAACTTTAAAGAAAAGACTGGACGTTAGTTGATTTACATTTGCATTTGAAGGAAGCCTTTTTTTCCTAGGCAGAACTTGTCAAAACTTCACAAACAGGGACTGGCTACCAATGTACATTTATCCCCAAGTTCACAAAGCAGCAGATACTTAAATTTTCGCCTACAGTGTGGGCCTTGTTCAAAAGAAATACATTTAAAAGGTATTTGAAAGCAAATAAGCCTGTTATTAAACATCAGATATCCAACACTGTGGCATCCATAAGCCTACTTAAGGTAAGAAAACTTTGGAGTGACGGTGGGTTGGCAGCGAGATTAGATTTGTGGTTTTTACCCATTACTGTACTAAAAACTGTAATAAACAAGCAACCAATTTGCATTTAACTTTGAATTAAATATCAAGACTACATGGAACAATTTTCCCACTAGGTCAGGCTGACATTAACTGGACATTCCTGCTCACTACTTGTGCATCCTTTGCAACATTTACACGGGTTTAAGGAATGTAGCAAAAACTTATCGTACTAGGGTAAAACAGTAATATGAACACATTTGCAACATTTCCATTCATTTGAAGTAATGTTGCAAAACTGAGTCGTACAGGAAAACCTACTTGAAAGCAAGCACCTTTAAGTCCAGAGAGATGTGCAAATTTGTGGGTCCACTTAAAAAAAAAGTGACATAATTTCTTTCGCTACTGACACAACAAGAACACCCTTCTGTAATTAACCACCCAGGCAGAGCTACCACCATTCATCCCCCTCCCCACCCCCAAAAATGCCTTAAAAGTCAAAATCGTAATAGCCAACTTAACCCCCTAAAAAATTGTTGTTTCTGATGCAAAATTACTAAAATATTACAGCTAATTAGATTACCTTTTTATCCCCTTAAATAGGACTAGCCCTTTTTTTAATGATAAAATGAACTAAACAATTCATACATTAAACTAAATCAACTTTTAATCTAAAGTGATTTATGGAAGTAATTTTACTCCAACATGAAAAAGTCGGTGTTTAGACCTATGCAATGATCACATGCATGATCTAGATTCAGTATAGCAAAAGCGCAATGCCTTTTTTTCATTAATTCAGAAATTTAGGTTGTTAGATCGTTGCTCTTTCAAAATCTAACAGTAGTTCAGTTAAAACTAATTTCCAACCACACAAACCTTTGTAACAGCCAATGCGATTCAGATTGGGGAGAACCTGGTGTGCAGTTGGCATCAATTTCGATCTGTTCTGGTGAGAGTGACTGCAGCATAGATCACTCTCTAGGATGGATGGAAAACAATGTCAACTTTGGTAAATTGTACAGATGCGTAGCTCCAGATCACACACCTGAATGGCTGCATCACTACCGACTTTTCCATGATTAAGTCAAAATTCTCCTTGCACAGAAATAAGGTATAAATGGATTATGCTTTTTCACCACACTTCCAATGTTTTTTTACGGAATTTATTCCAACCGGCCATGACCGTTTTATAGGTGACTTAAGGTAATAAGGGCGTTTAAAAAACAAAATCAGTAAAAAATAACGCACAATACAAATTAATGCGGCACCGTCTATTGCACGACATACGGTACTAGTTGCCATTATACATAGCTTGAAATTAAACAAAAAATTTACGTCAAAATGAAGGCTTGTTGACACTGATGCAAAGGTTTTTATAAATTTTTTGTTTATATTTTTAACACTTTAATAATGCAACCATGACAAATATGTTCAGAAATAAGTACAGTACAATTTTTCTGTGTGCTGCTTATCCATGACCTCCAATTGTCCGCACAAGATTTTACCTCACATCAAATTGGAACCCAAATATTAAACAGTAGAGAGGAAATACCATCTGCCATCACCACACAAATTTACTAAACAAAAAGGGCTTTAAATCATGGCTTTCTGATACCAGTCAAATGAGGGGTATGGAATTACCAGAAAAAAAAAACTTAATCTAAAAGTATGAAACAGCTGGTTTCGTTTTTTTTTAGTTGTTTTTACTTTCATGATTTTGCAATAAGAATAGGCTGTTGGACTAAGAAATAAAAATTGGATGTTCATAGAATGAATTTGAAAATACTGTGTGGCAAATTACTTTGAACTGTGGAAGTCATGATGTAAACAAACACGCTAAATTAAAAATGTCAGCTGGAAATCTTCTTGCTGCAAAGTTTTGACGAACCAGCTAGGTCACAAGAGTCTACATGTTTGTCTTCTTCAGGTACACTCAGATTTTAGTCTCCAATATACATTATGTACATGCCACGATATTTATCAGACTTAACTTTGTGTTGTGCTTGTTGGCTCACTTTGAAATCGGAGGCCATGCACAACCTTTTCGAATTGAGTAAAGTACTACGCAAGACCATTGCAAAATATACGCTTTTTCAGATAAAATCACTATGAAACCTCAAGTGACGAATTTTTGACAAACATTGGAAAGATGTTGAGCTTCGTTTGTCTTCTTCAGGCCCTCCTTGAAGGGAGATTGTTTTGTTTATTTACATCATATTGGCTCTTCCATGCATTTCTGTCTCGGAATATGAAAAACTCGCTCGCAAACCACTGAGATTTTGCAGATCGAGGTTGTTATGGCTTTGTTTACTTGCTAGGCATTCGTGAATTTGAGGATGGATGAGAGGGCCAATGGTTCGGCAGGCTGGGGGCTGGGTGTTCATAAGTGGATAATCCCTGCCAGAATTTGGCACTAAAATTGTGTTTGCATGGTTGCAGTCAATGGAGTGCAGTGAAAATACTTAAGAGGGCCAATGGTTCGGCAGGCTGGGGGCTGGATGTTCATAAGTGGATAATCCCTGCCAGAATTTGACACTAAATTTGTAGTTGCGTGGTTGCAGTCAATGGAGTGCTGTGAGGATACTTGACGGGCTGCTATCCCATTGTCTGGGTCGCTTGTGCAGGAAATGTGGTCAAGCATTCGGATGTTAATTCCGCATGTGGTTTCACCGACATAAATCGCCTTGCACTGTCCGCATGGTATCTGATATACAATCAGGTGTCACATCTGCACGGCGTACTGGATTCGCTTCCTGGATGTCTTTTGGATCACCTGCAGCAGGCAAGTCTTTGTTTTGATTTGTAATGGACTTTTGTTCTTCCGCTTTTCTCGTCTGACTCCTTGTTTTGTATTGGTGCGTGGGACACTAAGTGTCATTCTCATGAAGATTAAGACTCTTCAGACTTTTTCTCATTTGGTGTGGCCTTTGGTTCCTCGATCAGTGGGTTTAACGGATGTTGTTTACTTTAAAGTAATGAATTCATAACGAGCGGATAATTTACTTAACTTCAACTATACACACAACTTTTAAAACATTGGTGTAAATTTTCGAAAGTCAATCAATCACTTTATGTCGTTTGCTTGAACGTTGACTTTCTTCCTCAGGCTTCTTGCGATTACGAGAGCTTTTTACAACTACTGCATGGGACGGCTTGTTGACATTCACGATGCAGTAGTTGTAAAAAGCTCTCGTAATCGCAAGACGACTGAGGAATAAAGTCGACGTTCAAGCAAACGACATAAAGTGATTGATTGACTTTCGAAAATTTACACCAATGTTTTAAAAGTTGTGTGTATAGTTGAAGTTAAGTAAATTATCCGCTCGTTATGAATCATTGGGTTGGTTTAGTAACTCTCTTACTTTGTGTTAACCGTTTTTTTTTTATATTGTCTGCATTTTGAGAAAGTTGTTGTGTCGGAGGGTTTCCTGGATAGGCTCCGTGAGTTTGCAGATGTAAGTCAGTGCCATCTAGGTGGGTGTAGTTGTCGAGTTTACTCGAGGTGGTCGCAATGTCTGTTTCAACCCAGTTGGTTTGTTATTTCTTCTATTGAATGCCTTCTTTATTGTTTTGTTGATAATGTAATATGATGGGTAGCCTAGTTTAAGAAACTTCCACCCCCACGACTGCCTACACGATCCCTCCTGATTAAAATGTACGGCACATCATGTGTAAGCATGACATCCAAGATAGTGAGATCAAACCAAGTCTCAGTTTAAATTCAATGGTCTCGTTTTTTTCTTTAATGGTTCTTGACTGTAAATGACTAACGTCACAGCTTGTTTGGTAGACCCATACCCAGTTTTACCTTTGCTTTCATTGCCTTATGGACTAATGCAGCGGCGAGCCTTTCTTTCCAACCACGCATTGAATCATTTTTCACGAGTTTGGCCGCGTTTGCCAGATTTCTGTCCGCCCAATGTCTTTGGTTCAAATCTTCCGTCCCACTGTAAGCAACATCGTGATATTTACAGGCTTCGTCTAGATTGTTGATACCAGAATCTCCTCGAGCTACGCGTTTTTCTAATTTAGTCCCCGGTCCGCAGTATTGATAACCGAGTAAATGCATTTCAAAGGGTAACGAGTTAATGGCTCTGTTTAATAGACCTTCCCCTTCTTTTCTATGAACAAAATAACGTTTTTTCCCCGCCACATTTTTTACATCGCGTTAGCGCGAGTGTTCTGTTGATCGGTAATATTTTGTAAGTTGGGACATTCAGGTTGGCTGTGTGCATCCTACATCTTAGGCAGTATTTCAAAGTATTCATCGTCTTTTTTTCTCATCGTTTACAGGCATCAGTCTTTGTAAATTTTACATTCACGCTGTCTACTCTATTACCCACCCACTTCCCACGCCATCGAATGAACCAATCAAATTTTCAATTTTTGACCTGGCCTCATTCACTACACGTGGTATGTCCTGACCTTCGAATACGTTAGTAAACTTGGACCTAAACCCAAACTCCTTTTCGTCATCCCCCTTTCCGAATATAATCCCCAAACATAATTGATACTTGAAGGCTTGTGTCTGCTTAACCCACTTGGACAGCAATTTCGTTAATGGATTTCGTTCAATCACAACGAACTCCCCATTCAATTCTTGTCTGAATATCTGAAATTTTCCTTCCCACGTTGTTCTAACAAAAGGGGGAACAAGTCGTTCCGTGTTGCCTAGTTGCATGAACGCATCTCTAAAGTCGTTGGCAAATTCGTGACAATGCAGGAAATGGTGAGCCACATTTAAGTGTGCATCCAAGCTGTCACGAACATTGAACGTTTGCGCACAAAACGTGCAGGTATATGTTTTCATCGTCCTCTTTTTTTTTAACTTTAAAAAAAAAATGGAATAACCTCATCGTCAGTGGTGAATCGACTGACTTGAGCATCAGCTTTGACACCTCGCTGCACTTGGATCCGTCGAGGCAATATTGCATGGCTCTGGTTAACGTCGAAACGTATCACAGCTTTCCAAATGTAGACGAGAGCAATAATCTCTTCAAATACTCGGTGGACGATGGTTTTACTTGAAAGACTATAGAAATACCAACGGGAGCATACGAAATTTCAGACTTGAACGCCCACATTAAAGACAGATTGTCGCTTGATGGTCAAAATGACGCGTTCGAGATTCAACCGAACGTAAATACCTTAAGATCTGTTTTAAAAATAAAGAAGCCGCACTTTGTCGTATCATTTATGGGGGAACACACATTGAGAGATTTGCTAGCATTAGAAGATAAGGCCTACAACCACGGCCGTCACGAAGGTGTAAACAACGTAAACATACTGTCACTCAACAGCATTCTGGTACACTCTGACATCATTGGGGGATCGTACGTCAATGGACAGATGGTACCCACACTGTTTCACTTTTTCCCCAACGTGTCTTCCGGTTACAAGATCGTGCAAACCCCCCACAATTTGGTGTACAGTCGCTAACATTTCCAACGTTCCTTTTTCCAGCTGAAACAATGGACGTAAATATTCAAATCAGAGGGCAGCTGCTTGACTTCAGGAAGAGCCAAGCTCAACAATGCTTTTTTTTTTAATTACAAAAGACAACAATTCAATGGCTCGGTTTTCTTATTGTTACGGCCGATGGATTCCAGTTGTTCACAAATGACGTCACGAATAATAAAATAAAAACATAAAATGACTCAGAATGGGTCGAGCACTTTTTTTCCCAAGGCTGGCATATTTTATTCTGCTTAATTCAACCTGAATGTATATAAGCTTCAATGCAGTCGATTTTGTTTTGCAATATACGCCAAACACACAAAATAAATTAAGCTACATATATATTGCAAAATTGCTACAAAAAAAAATAATAAATAAAACAAAATGAAAAAATAAAAGCTCAGTTTTAGTTATTTGATTTCAACTTTACCCTGCATTTTTTTCATTTTATTTTCTGCTGGTGACCTTAGGGCATGATTCCCACCGTCACTGGGTGGGGGAAAGTTCCTACAACAAAGATCAGTAACGTTTCTTCATCACAAACCGATTATTATTTATTGTTTGCCAAACAACAAATCTTTATTGGTGGCGATGGTCATCTGTGGGACTGGACCCCCGGGCATTATATCAAACCTTAAATAAATTCATTTTACAAGTAATGTGTTAATTAGACAGTGTTGTCCTGGGACTAAACAACGTCCTGCATAAGTATTACTCTGGGATGCGTAACCCCCTTGGATTTCGTGGTAAGGGAGATGCGCTGATTGAGTGAGCGTAGCGAACGAAAATCAGCGTTTGTTAGCCGGTATGCGCAAAATTATGATTAAAGAAATTTATTTTTGATGAAACATGGTCGTACACATGACAGACGGGCTGCAGGATGCTGGAAATAAGGAGTTGTTCACAGTCCCCGTTATAGAAATTCGGTGTCAACACGCTGTCACTGCAGTCAAGAAGACAAGGGAGGAGAAGATTTTATGGTTGTAAGGGAGACGTGTTGACTGAGTGAGCCAAGTGAACCAAAATCAGCATTTGTTAGCCATTATGCGCAAAATAGTGATTAAAGAATCTTACTTTCATGAAGTATGCATATATGCATGACAGAAAAAAACACATGTTTATTACACCATCCGGAAGACGGGATTCTTCTAGTTCAACTATTAATCATGCTGGTATTTGGGTTGGGGTTGTAATAATAAAGAGATTAGGTGAAAATGGGTTGTAAAGAAATAACACTGTAGAAAGCCATTACCGTGTTATAAGCCGCTTGATTCTGTATAATTGATTTAACAAAATACGAACTACTTTTCCCTGTGTATTTGTTGCTGCCTTACTAATAGGCTACTAATCAAAACGAATATTATTACCGTTGTACGAATTTCTACAATGCTACTTTTTAACGAAGGCAATGGAATATGATGCACGCTTGAAAATACGCTTGAAAATAAATGAAACGGTAAGCAGTTCCATGTTTTGAACACTCGTTAAATTAATGTTTGTTTGACAAAATCACGATAAACTTACCTTTTGGTGTATGCACTAATGACGACGTGCCCATACCAGGAAGATACCTGTAAAACTTTCCGACCCATTCTACCCTAAAAGCAACTAGTGGCGTAAATAGGGTGAGGAGAGAGGGTGAGGGAAAGTATCCTTTCAAAATGGAAACGATATCTATTTATTCGCTATTTTCTTCAAAACTTTTAAAAATAAAGGTATATGTTACATACACTAAGGAAAGTACTCGACAATATAAATAAAGCGTCTCAAGTTTTCTAGCAGGTAGGCGGGGCGTTATTAAATCACCCCCCCCCCCCCCGCCACCCAAAGAGAAAAGTGTATTTATGCCACTGCCTAAAAAGCTCAGAGAGTGAGTGAATACTTACAGAAAAATATTTTAATGCAATACTGAATGAAAGTGGTGTCCCTGACGTTTAAGTTCGGAATTTTGTTGTTTTAAGGATTGTTGTCGAAAGGAGGTGCTTGGAATCAAAACCGAAATAAAGTTTTCATAATAATAGTAATAATAAAATTAATAATAAAAAAGCCAAACAATATTAAAAGGGTGCCAACAAATGTTGCTAAAACTAAATAAGTGTTTTCGTTACTGAATTTCAAAACTATGCATTGCTTGCTAAATTTAAATCTAATTAACAACAAATACCTAAATTAATAACAAAAATACTAATTTATTAACAAAAATAAATTTGAAAATCATTAGCAAAAACATTACTTAACAGTTTGTTAGCAGTTTGTTAAATGATGCATTAATAGTAACTAATAACAAGGGTATTAAAAAACTACAGTTTTTAAAAATTATAAAACATAAGATGGCTTGCTGAATCCATAGGTTTGGCCACTTTCCTATAAGTATTGGCCTAATAAATTAATATACCAATATCCTAATAGTAGGCTAAATGATGAAAGATAATTAATTTTTAAGTTACGGATTTGTTTAACTGACCGACAATTTAGTTCAGACTACTGAAACTGTTTCTTTTATAATAAATATTGAAGCAAATTAATTTCTGATGCTGTCTAGACTTAAATGTGAGACTGCTTAAGAGGAAATTGAACCCGTGACCTTTGAAACCAACCGTCGAGGAGTCAACTTCGCTTAGGCAGTGTGATATTTAAGCTCAATTCACCCCTTCTGATATTTAAGTCCAAAAGGAAACGTAAATATGGTTAGCATGTGTTTATTTATCACCAATCGAGTCCATTTGGCTATTCGTTGTTTTACAGTTTATACTTGTTGGAAATCGAAAAAATTATTCTACTCCAGCTGTAATTATTATACCAAAATGGCTATTAAATATTAGCAGGGTTACCACAAAAATACTGAAATAAATGCCCCCGTTTTTTTTTCTGGTTTTTCCATGTTTTCCATGTTGGTGGGAACCCAGATTAGACCAAACTTACGTTTCCTTTAGCAATGGTGACGCCATTTCTGATCTTTGGGCCATTGTTGAAGCTTAGCTGTTTGAAAGAGAGGGAACCTCCCTCTAAAACACAGTATTTTCATCCATTGTTGTAGCAGGAAAGAGGAACGTTAGGAATGTTAGTGACTGTACTTGCCAGTAACCAGACATGTAATTAGTGATATCAGACTATGGCTGACGGATCAAAACAATCGACCCTTGAATTTGCGAGGGGAAACGGTGACGATTCGACTCCACCTCAAATCGAGTTAAAGAAGAAAAAAAAAGATCATGATTGTATTTAGAAAACGTACGCTAGTCCACTCTGATGGTCCAATCAAGGTAAAAAAAACCAAGACGGGCGAACTCGAACCTCATAATCGAACCTTCTTGAACATGATTTATAGCGAATAATAATAAAAAAAAAAGAGGAACAAAATGTCAATTTCGGTAGCGCAAGAGTACATAGAATTAGTGGAACCGTTGCAGGTGGTTGCATCGGTGGATTCGTACCTGTATGAAGAGTATTATCCCATCGTTGGTACTAGTTTGAACAGCGTGAATTCGGAGATACGGCTTGTTGTTGAAAACCAAGATGCATTCACTCACCCATCTAGAAGTTACGTTAGCGTAAAGGGAAAGATCGTGAAATCGGTGGATGGATCGGCTTTTACGAACGCGGACCTGGTGACATTGGTGAATAACGGGATAACGTTTCTGTTTAATAACGTAAAATATCATCTCGGCGACAAGCTGGTGGACGACTTGAACTATCCTGAGTATGCCACAACCATGAAAGGGCTCCTATCTTACGAGTCCTCGGACCAGAATGGACTGTTGAGCGCCTGTTGGAAATTGGACGATGCCAGCTCTACTAGTGCAGAAGCTGACAACAACGGATTTGCAGCACGACATAACATGATCATCAAGCAGACCTCTCCTAAAGGTAGTTTTAGCTTCCTTATACCCGCTTCCCACCTATTAGGGTTCTTCGAAGACTATGACAAAATTATTTACGGGACCAAACAAACGCTTACTTTGATGCGGACGGCAAACACCGATGCCCTGTTCAGAGCCGTGGCAGCTGCTGAACTACGGTAGAACTTACTCACGTTAGCTGGCTCATGCCCCACGTCATTCCTTCCGACGAGCAAAAACTGCGACTGTACAAGCTAATAGAGTGAGGGGACGAAGTTAAACTGGGATTTGAACACTGGCATTACGACAGCACCGAGATGCCAATCACAACTTCGCACACTTGGAGACTCATCACGACCTCGACCATCTAAAAGCCCAGATGGGTAATTATCGCATTCTCGACCGCTCGAACAAATGACACCCAAAAGAATACCGCTGTGTTCAATCACTGTAGTTTGACTGACTGTCACGTTACTCTGAATGGGGAATGGTATGGGGGGCTATGCTAATCTGTACCAAATGTTTATGGATTTCAGAAAGGCAAATTATGACAGCAACGACGTGAGTGTGGATCCCGTTCATTTCAAAGCCGCTTATCCACTCGTGATCATCGACTGCACAAAGCAAAACGAGAGATTACAGACGGGAGTCGTGGACGTACAAGTCAAGATGCGCTTCGGTTAGGCGGTGGCTGCTAATACCAGATGCCACGCTCTCGTGATCGGGGATCGAATGATGAATATAAAATTGGATAAGGGTAAGATCGAAATTGTGTATTAAAAAAAATAGCCATGTACGTCAAAAAGAAACCTGGAAAAGGTAGGAAAAAACAAGTAGGAGGATTCTTACCAGCCCTAATACCTATAATCGCCGCCATTACCGGAGGCGCCGGTGCTGTAGCTAGCAGAGGAGCAGCTATCACAACAGCAGTTAACAAGGCCAAACAAAGTGCCAAGTTACTGGAAGAGTTTAAACGTCACTATCTCAAAATGGAAGGTTAAGGTTTGAGGCTTAGGTCAACTAGTTGCAAAAGGTCGCCCCAAGAAAAAAGGTGGCAAAGGACTCTTCTTGAAGCCACAAAAGGTGTGATACCCCTCCATCGTCCGTAAAATTCTGCCGACATTGCCATGCTCATCGAGGTGTTAAAGATTCGACGTTATAGGGGGACATTTAGCAAGGATACGCTTCCAAAGACCGTTCGCAGAAAGGGAGAATGTGGCATCATGAATCTTCAAGAATATAATGCTGGAAAAGGACTCACTGGGTATCCTATTTGACCCTCGATGGTAAGTCCTACTACTTTGACAGTTACGGGGATTTGATGCCACCAATTTCCTTGATGAAATATTTATCGATGTGTTTAGAATACAACGTGGACCGAGTTCAAGACTTTAATCAAATCTATTGCGGACATTTGTGTCTGTTTGTCCTTTGGCAACTGTCCGAGGGAGTTCAGCACCGTCGCATTTTGGAGCTAATGAAATAAAAAAAAAAACTATATATACGTTTTTTTTTTTGTTTGTTTTTTATTCCATAAAGTATATGTAGAAATCAATTTGGAAATGGATGTCCGCTTTCGAAAATGCGTCGTTGTTACGGATGCTGATAACGGAATGCTTTTCGATGAGTTTTAACGGTTGGTGAACGATCGTTGTACTAAGATCCCCCGCCAATTTTGAAAGTAGAAACCCATCATTCCTCATTGTGCACCATACATCGATTGCCAAGGTCTCATCGCTGCAGTACAACACGATCTTGCGGAGAATACCTGGGATAGTAAAGACTATTTTTATAGGAAAACTCCCAGGAGGTTTTCGGGTTTATCGGTCCATTGGCGTGAAAAGAAATGACATCGTGGCAGGAATTTTGAACGAATCGTTTCGTAGCCGCGTCCGGTGGGTCGACGGGATGGGCAACATCATCAATGCGCTTCCCCTGTGCTTCAAATGTACCATTATCCCCATTAATACTCATAAAATTCCTGTCTACGTATACTGTGTTGACCACATTGAAAGCGCTACGCGGGACAGCTACATCTTTAATCCGTTTCTATTTAGGGGAAAAATAGTCATTCTCGAGAACCATCGAGTTCCTTTTCAAGTCCGTTAGTTCAGTCTCTATGTCGCGTTTCGTGGCAAAACCCCTTTCTCCCTCTCTTCTTAGTAAAGCCACTTGGGAAAGTGTGGCTACATCGTTCGGTTGTATTCCCTCATCAACGTTAGTTAATCTGCGCGCACCCACGTTGAAATGATTGTCAAACGTCAAATCAAACCCTTCCAAAGCGCTCTGCTCCGTCGACTGGCCAAATTTATTGACTGACATGTTTCTTTTTTTTCTTCTCATATTAAAAAAATGGCTGCGGTGGTAAACTACGATTTTGGATCTGAAGAGACCCAGCACCCATTTTTACCCTCCAACATACGTTGCTTGATTGTTGGACCGGCAAACTGTGGGAAAACCAACCTCCTGCTTAATTTTTTATGCAACGATGGCTGGTTAGAATATGACAAGTTGTACGTTTACAGCAACACGCTTTGCCAGCCAAAGTATCAAACTTTACAAGCTGCATTTTCCGAACTCGAAGCTCGGCTGGGTAAAGAAATTGCCCTTTTTCACAGTTCCCAAGCAAACTTGACCCCACCCAAAAACTTGGACCCGAACGTGCGTAATGTGATGGTATTTGATGATGTCTTGCTCGATAAACAAAATATAATCGAGAGGTATTTCGCCCAGGAACGTCATTCCAATGCTCAAGCGTTTTACTGCAGCCAGTCTTACACCAGGATACCCAAACAGGTCGTTCGCGACAACGCTAACTTGCTCGTGTTATTTCCTCAAGACGAATTAAACTTGAAACATATTTACAAAAATCACTTCGGTAGAGACATGGATTTTGACGAGTTTAAACGCAGCTGCAGAGCGTGTTGGAAACGTCCTTTCAGCTTTTTGACGATCGATAAAACGAGGACGTTAATGCAAAGACGTTACAAACGTACGTTTAAAACTAAAAAAGAAAAAAAGAGGTCGTGAATAACATAGAAGGTAAGCAAAAAGTCGTCAAGCTGCATAAGAAATTAGCTAAAAAGTTTACGAAGCCAAAGATGGGTAAAGAGTCCGACGAAGAAGCGTTACGTCACTTTTTCAAGCCGGTGACTGACCCTCTAAAAGCCTTGACGCCAATAAAACCTGCAATGACCCCTTCTTCCAGTTCCGAAGAAAGCTAAGAAGAAATTCCTTAACCAAAGTTTTCTCCCAAACTTCGTAAGTATGAACAAGATGAACAGGAAGAGGAATTTGGGTTCTACGAGGAAGATCAACTGCACCAGCCAGAAGCATTACCGGACAGACTAGAAGATTCATCTCCTAGAGTGGCAGAGTCACCAGCGCCCGCTGGTGCAGTAGCATCACCAGTAACACCACCACTCGTGTATGCAGGAACTTTTTTAAGGTCACAAGTACACGCCGACGCTTTCCACTCATTCTGCTAGTCGACGAGTGTCAACGCCGCCCTCCATTCCGCTTCTTGGTACCCAACGTACCCTCGCCAGTTTGCTACCAAATGAAGTAATAGGAGATACTGCAGCCCACTACTTAAATCTCTACTTTACTCAGCCGAAAGATATTGATCCCGCATTTGGTCTGCGTCACAACTTCGTGACTCACGAAATGGAGATTGGATACAAAACCGTCAAAATATTCGAGAATGACGTCGTAGTAGCTGGAAAGCAACATAAGGGTCGTAGACAGTTGTGGACTCTGCTGCTGTTTAAAGAATTGCGAGATAGTACTCATTCACCGGATGTTTTGGCATCCTACGCTAGCATTCTCAAAGATACTAATGCTATTTACCACAACAATGATCCTTTAATGAAAAAACCAAAAAGTAATCGCTCAGCAAAATATTTGAAAATCATCAAGCCGATTTGGGAAGATATGAAAGCGACGAAAACTGGTAAAGGAATGACTAAAACAGTTCAACCGATAAGAGTAGAATACAGGCATTACGACGATCCCAACCAATTGGTGGATAGGTGAATTGGAGGAACGAAACGTTGTAAGTTCTAGACAAAAGATGTCTATCCATCGTAACATATTCGGCAATGAATAAAAAAAATACCAGACATGGACACGCTAGTTAGAGAGCTTCACAAGCCAGCACGTCAAAATTTTCCAAGACGGATCGTTAATGTTTTAAGCCTGAACGATCTTTGGGAGGCAGATTTGGTAGACATGTCAAAGTTTTCTCGTCAAAACAAGGGCAGCAGTTTTCTGCTTACAGTCATCAACGTCATGTGAAAGTATGCTCGGACCGTGCCGATCAAGTCAAAGTCGGGTCCGAACGTTACGGCAGCTTTCGACTCAATTTTGAGATGCACTACAGTTCCCAAGCATCTAGGAGTCGATCAAGGAAAAGAATTTTACAACGCAAACTTTCTCGAACTGATGAAAAAACATAAAATAAAACTCTATTCTACATATTCAGGGATGAAAGCGACCGTGGTAGAACGCTTCAACAGATCGCTGAAGGAGTTGATGTGGAAAAAATTGACGAGGCGAGGGAACCATCAGTGGGTAGACATTTTCAAAAAAATACTCATGCAGTACAACGGAAAGTACCATCGAAGTATCAGAATGAAGCCCTCCAATGTCACGATTGGTGATGAACAAGATCTTCGACGTGTCGGGTCCAAGAAACCATCGAAAGTGCCAAAGTATGAAATTAAGGATCTTGTGCGCGCATCAAAAATAAAGGGTAAATTTTATAAAGGTTACGAACAGACATGGACCAACGAACTCTTTACGATTAAAAAAAGTATTGAAAACCAACCCGGTCACTTACATACTAAAGGAAAACGATGGCACTCCAGTACGAGGAGCATTCTATGAATATGAACTACAAAAGTCTCGCGTACCAGATTTATTCCTGGTTGAAAAAGTTGTAAAGAAAGTTAAAGATGGAAGATTTTTAGTAAAGTGGAAAGGATATGATGAGAAATATAATAGCTGAGTGGATGAGGTCACTAGTTTGATTAAAAAAAAAAAATAATAATAATTTTTTTTATGTGCCTTTGTGTATAATGTCATAGGGAGGTAACCTTTTGTATGCGGTACATGTGGTGATCTTTTGAGATGGTGTCATGACATCACTTCCTGTTTCCTGTTTCCTGTATGTCCAAGTTGCCATGACATCACTTCCTGTTTCCTGTTTGTTTCCTGTTTCCAGTTTGTCCATTTGTGTATAATGTCATAGGGAGGCAACCTTAAAAAAATGGGTAGGAAACATTTAAATGTGAATGAGGAACGTGGTAAGAACATCCAAACACAAAAGTGGAACGTACTTAAATGTTTTGCAAAAATTGTGAAGAAGCTGATCAGCACTACGTGGGTGAGTTTACCGTGTTCCGGTTCCACTTCCGATCCCATGGCTGACATCTTGAAAAATAACGTCACTTCCGGTTCCCATGGGCGCCACAATCTTAGAAAATGACGTCACTTCCGGTTACCATGAGTGCCGCGATCTTGGAAAATGACGTCACGTCCGGTTTCCATGGGCGCCGCCATCTTGAAAAATGACGTCACTTCCGGTTGATGGAAAATTGTACCACTTATGGTTCTGTTATGATGTCACTTCTGGTATGACGTCACTTCCGGTATGACATCACTTCCGGTATGACGTCACTTCCGGTATGACGCCTGTGACCTTTGACCTTGACCCGTGACCTTTCTGGCGTCCGTTGGTGGGCGAAAGTAGCCTTTTCCACCTACTTGCACAGACATACAAAAAGGCTGGGACAACTTTCAGTGAAACTGTGAAAGGGCACGCTGAGGCTTAATTTTTTCTTCTGGGCACCTTTTTTCTTTTGCTTGTCGGTCACTTTTTTACTATTTTTGGGCTCTATGTTGCTCTTCGCTGCAGCCAGCATTTTTCAGTGCAGAAAAGCAAAATATGAAGAAAAAGGGTAGGAGCGAACCCGCCCCGGCCCCCCCCCCCCCCCCGGTGCACGCCACTGATGGAGGTAATCCCCGAACTAGGGAGGCATCCATAAATTTCAGAATTGTTACCAGCTGGGGGTGTCGGTTTGGTGGTGGGGGATGGGAGTATGACGAAAACCAAAGACAACCAAAACTTCATATTCTCAAGTAGGCGCAATTTTAAAAAGTCGGTAGGGGGGGGGGGGGTTTCACCTTACGAGTTTTTTATCGCATATTTAGGTGAGTGTTTAATTCAAGGTTGAGTTTTTGCCTGCAAAAAAAACTTTTTGCCGGGACAATAGCAAAAACATGGTTTTTTCCAGTCATTACTGGCTAAAACTGGCAAAAACCAGCAAGCTGCTTCATAGCCTACGCTTATTTTCACAGTAAACGATATTCTTCTCCCAATATCTACGCAAATTTTCGACAGTCAGTTACATAAATTTGCATAGGTGTTGTCAGAATTATAAATTTTTACTGTGAAAATAAGCACATGAAAGGTAAATAAGAAGTAAATATGAATTTTCAAAGTAAACGATGTGACGTTTTCAAGGGAAGTTTTTATATTTTGCCAATATTTGACTGTTGTAGGACACACTTTTTTTCATTTGACTTCAAATAGATTTTTGCCATATTTTGAAGGAAAAACATGGCAAAAACCGGTTAAACCGTGGTAAAAACTAATTTCAACTACTTGGTGGCAAAAACATGCCAACCCTGTTTGTGTGCTGCACCACACATTTAATAACAACGATGACACACATTACATCACATCTCTGTTACCATGATCTTCACAATAAACGCAACAGGAATAAATTTGCACTACGACACATTCTCATAAGTTTTTCTAAAGGGCACAAATTGTCACAGAAGAATGTATGCACGTTCTACGGCCCAAACTATAAGCATTAAACGACGCAGTTTTATTAGCCGTAGTGAATATGACTGGCCTTTCTCTACCGGGAGTGTACGCACACGCCTAGCCCACCTGTGCTGCAATTTAAGAGGGAGTGCAACCCCTTTGGTTATCTCAATTCTGTCTACTAGATGGCGTTAGGATCTACAACGTATTTCAGTTACGATCGTAGTTACACTTTTTCTTAGTTATTTTCCAACGGAATAGTGTCATTCTTGTTTCTAATGAAAGAGAATCGTCTTGTCTAGCGAAGTGTGGAGGCAAAATTATCTAAAATATATTTTTGTACTTTGGAGCAATATTTTAAGGTTGGCTGATTGAAAGATAAATAAAAACTGTAAACGTGATTTTCATCCGATATCTAGGAATTAAATCCTTTTCCTCATTAAAAATGTGTTACTGATTTAAAATTAAACAACAAAATACCATAATATCCAGGTGTTGTTTGAAAAAATCATACTTACTCTAATCGGATTCGAACGCAGAACAGGTGTTGCATGTGACGAGGCATGTTGACAAAGAAGGGCTGGATAGCAGTGCCAACGCTCGTCAGATCCGTGCGTTCCACGGTATTTATTTAAGTAATAAATTGTCATCCCTCCCCACAATAATTCCCCGCTACCGAATAACGGTCATTCCTCCGCCCCGATAATTCCCCGTTTCCGATTAAATGCCACCCCCCCCCCCCACCGCTTCCGTAATTGCACCTCTGCTGAATATTGACGTAACGTTTGTTTGGTTCAGGTACGTCATATTGAAATCCAGCAGATACAGTAGAAAATAACGCACGACACCTATCCGACCGGGAATGTTTTTTTCCCCCATCTGATGGTATTTCTTTTCGCTCTAACGAGAATGTTTTCTATCTAAGCGCAGGATTTTTCTTCAATCTGGTGGGAATTTTACTTATACATAAAGGGAATTTCCCCTCATGTTATTAGAATGCCTTTCATTATTAGTTACTAATGTTAAGAGCGTTATTTCAAACGCGCTGTAGAGCAGCCTAAAGGCCTCTCCAGACAGAAGACAATTTCGTGCGAAGCTATGCGTGGCTACGTGCCTACAAGGTCAAAATTGCAGCAATCGTGTGGTTGGTGTTGCGTTAAGAACCAATATTGAAGTCTTTTTTACACCATACTACGTCAGCGTGCAGCAGCGAGCAGCCAGTCTGGTTACGGCTTAACCAAAAATACAGCTGCGAATGCTATACCACGGCTACGGATGACGGCGGAGCCTCTCCCCCCTCCCGACTCTCTTTTTGTCCGAGACTTAGCTTTGTTTTGTACTAGTTTCGTAAACGCTTCTTTTAGCGTACTTCTTTTCCCTACTGGCATTTTTCCCCAGACGTTTTTACGACTTTCATTATATTGTGACCGAAGCTGCAGGAATGCACAGGGAACAGCAGTACTTTACCAAAACTAAACACGTATCAACAAATGCAAAAATATGTAAATCTACTTCGGATTAGAAAGAAAAAAGAGTGAGGAGGGATATTCTACAAATCAAAGGGGAGGGTAGCCAGTCAGATAACCAGTCATGGAGTGAATAGCTTTCTACAACTTCATAATTTTATAACTGAGGAAGAAAATGGGTCGAAAAGCACATTAATCCACACCATACCCATCGAAATCAAAAATAAAGTCGATTTCTGGTATAAAATTGAATTTGTCACGGGATTTATTTTCCGTATATAACGGGAATGTTTTCAAATTGCAATGCTATGTAAAGATATAACCAAACTCAAACCATTTGCCATAAAAAAGAAATCATCGAAAGCGTAGCACAGGCACCGTGGACGCTTCCCTTCCTTCGGCGCTGCCAGCGGACGCTTCCTTCCCTCTGGGACCCCTGAAAGTGAAAGTGTACCGGAGGGGGGGGGGGGCGCGCCCCCCGATTCATGTGCTCCCCAATCAGAACTGCCAAAAACTCACTTCCGGAATACGCAAAGAATAAACCTCTGGCAGTATTCAGTCAGAACTGTAGAGCGCCACGCTGTGTGCAGATTTTCTTCTTTGTAGTACTGTTTTAGTTTCGTAGCAACTGCATCGAAATACAGGTTTACCTCACTAATAAAATCGTAAGTTAAAAATAAAGCTATTCCGTGGATTACTTTTTTCCTTTGGATTTTATATCCTCTAGATTTTCTTTATTTGGTTTTATTTTCTTGGATTTCCTTTGCCGTTTAGCCACGTGACGAACTGATCCACAGTCCTCGGCACAAAATACTATAGTTGCACCAGACAGAACAAAACATGAAAGCATACAAAAAACATGCGCCAACTTTGTGATTGAGCCTCTATGGATTGGATAGCCAGAACTTTTTTTTATTAAATAGAATAACAATTCTATCTGATGGGAAAATAAAACCTTTATCTGGTGTGAAGAAATTTCCATCTGATGGGTAAAATTTTATGTGATGGGTGCACACATTTTCTATCGGGTGGATGTTCGCTCATGTCGACCTGATCGGTTTTCGGTCTGATGCGAGGTCAGCGAATCTTCATTTTTGTGTGGGTTTGGATTTTCTTTGTGCTTTGGTTAGGAAGTTTTCTTTGTGTGTTTTTGCATTGTTTTGTTTTATCTCGCAACCCAAAACAACAAATCCTGAATAAAACTTAAACAAATTTCAGGTAGGTAATAAGGTTTCTGGCAGGCCCACTTCAATAGGCCTACTAGCATTGTATTATTGTCAGTAAGCTTTATTGAGTTTATAGGTACTGATACGTCCCTTAATATACGAAGGGTTTGTGGTTTGTAGGGCTGGCGGAGAGAGTTGTGGTGGGGGGGGGGGGGGCTGCTTTGTTCACTTGAATGTGTGGAAGGGCAAGTGGGGACATTAGATCGGAGAGCGGGGCATCGAAACTTTGTGAATCATGCTGTCTTTCCATTTCACCGAAAGTCCTGATTAAAATTCTGCGAAATGGGAATTTCGCCAAATCCCATTTCGCAGAATCAAAATACTCTATAAAAACATAACAATGTTGAAGTTAAACAAGCAGTCCTAACTGAAAGGAATTTGCAATTAGGTGAGGTTTCTGATGTTATGTTTAGCTGCAACAAGTGCAGCAGCGCAAGCGAGGCACGTAATTTCATTTGAAAATGAATATTCGCCAAAACAGGAGTCGGCGAAATGGGAATTCCCGTTATGCCGAAAATTAAGACACTGATTAAAAATCGGCGAAACGGCTATCCGATTTAAAATTTGATACTCACCTCCCCCCCCCCCCCTCTCCCCCACTTTCGAAAATAATGATTGGTCCCTGAAACCAGGGAGAATGAACTACAGAGCAAAATATCGCAGGAAAAATGAGAACAGAAATAAAAAGGCGAAGGGAAAAAGAACAAATAAAACCATATCGTCTAGAAGGATCGCGAAAGCCACTCACGCAAAAAGAGCCGCAGGAATGTGTAATTGATATATAGGACTACTCTCCCTTTTTTTGATTTGTAGAGCATCCTGCCTCATACTGACTGTTTCGTTCTAATCCTATTACACTAGACTACCTGTGTTAGAAATTTCAGATATATTTTTTTGTCGATTTATAATTTGTTGATGTATAGTAGTTTGGGTAAAGTACTGGAGCAATGGAGCGCAATCTAAGTCAATATTTAGAAGCACAACGACGTGTAACTGCAATACTAAAGACAGTTTTACGTCGATCGCGTGTGAAACGTCATTTTGCTCAGATTTCCGAACGCACGGATCTAACGAGCGTTGGCACTGCTATCCAGCCCTTCTTTGTGAACATGCTTCGTCACATGTAACACCTGTTCTGCGTTCGAATCCGATTAGAGTAGGTACGATTTTTCCAAACAATACCTGCATATTATGGTATTTTGTTGCTTTGTTTTAAATCAGTAATACTTTTTTAATGAGGGAAAGGATTTAATTCCTAGATATCAGATGGAAATCACGTTTACAGTTTTTATTTATCTTTCAATCAGCCAACTTTAACATATTGCTCCAAAGTACAAAAATATATTTTAGATAATTTTGCCTCCACACTTCGCTAGACAAGACGATTCTCTTTCATTAGAAACAAGAATGACACTATTCCGTTGGAAAATAACTGAGAAAAAGTGGAACTACGATCGTAACTGAAATACGTTGTAGACCCTAGCGCCATCTAGTAGACAGAATTGAGATAACCAAAGGTGTTGCACTCCCTCTTAAAGAGCCTCGATCGTGTGTGCAATGGAAACAACGTAGCCTGCCATATTGAAAAACACTACTTACTAAGCAATATCCACACGTGTCACACCATCCTTGTCCTTAGCATTATCGAATCTTGTAGAAGCATCACAATGTTGTCGTCGCATTTTCCCGGCCGTCGTGTTACCAAGATCATACCGAGATCCATTCGTAAACATGGAGGAAAGAGAAGGATCCATTTTCGTAAACCCCGCCACTATGCGCCGCCATTGCCCGTCGCTCTGTGTTGGCCACGTCATAACTGCGCAGGTGTTTATGGGAAATCACACGTATGGTGTAAAGTCAATCCCAATATTATGCGTTTAGGTATTGGTTACTCCCGTTAAGTAGGTTGAACGCGAATCGAACACCATACTCTTGTCAGAATCTATGGCTGTGAGCGTGTCATTAGAAAAGGAGCAATCTGTAAAAAAAAAAATACTGCATTTTTGTTTGGATGGGGGTTGTGGGAACAGATAGTTATTAGAGAGGACTTGGAAAATGTCTGGAAGTGTTATTTAGAATTTTGGAAAAATAAAAAAAATGTTATCTTAAGTTATATATTCTGTTGCCTACACGTTTTTTTTAATAAAAAAAGTAGAGGATGGAATTTTTCGCCCCCTTTTTTTGTTGTTGGGGTGAAGGGGGAGGGGAGACAATTACTCATGTGCCCATCAATTGGCAATATAATACACGTCCATAGCTCCACATATAGCAACATCTTTAAATTAGACTCTCGTTCTTTCCCCGGCCGGCCCCCCCCCCCACCCCAAAAAAAAATAACACTTTTTGGGATGTTTCTAAATTTCTGGCCACGGCCAAGCACGAAACCAAAAAGGACAAAAAGCACTGCACCAAAGTAGTTCGCCCACGAACCTGCAACACTATTTTTTTTATTATGTGAATAGTTTAGGGCAGACGCAAGTAATGCCAGGTGCAGGAAGATGGGCCTTAGTCAGAAATAACGAGAGGTAAGACAAAACTACAAAAAATGGATACGATAGGCAGAAAAAAAAGGCCTCAAAATTCTATTGGAAAAACATCAGGATCCAATCGGAAAAAGCAGCCATGTCCTAACATGCTCCCCAACGCCTCGCAATATTTTGTCGTCGAAACGCTCCTGGGCAGAGTTCGTTCAAATTGTTGGCTCCACTGTTTCTTCGTTTAATACTAATGTTTACAGCTCATTTCCATTTCTTGATTAGAGAAGTTTAGCAGTCAGCAGTTAAGACCTATCACTTTACAACTACTTCAGAAACACGACCACTAAACTTGGAAATCACATCAATTTCAGAAACACAAGCCAAAGCTCAAACACAGACTTGATGCAATTTTAGAGGTAACAAGTGTTACTTCGAAGTTACAAATCTCATGCAACTTTTTGTTACTTCTAAACTGATAATTTCAGAAATGTTAGAAGTAATTTTAGAAGTAACGCAGGAATTTGAAGCAACGAAGAGCAAGTGGAATATTAGAAGTAACCATGGAAGTAAATTATTGGTGTTACTTCTAGACGTAACATCTAAGAGAAGTTACAAAACTCGATTGGTCGAGTGTAACGTCTAAACTGCCTTCAAGACGTACAAATGTGCAAACAAACAAATTAAATCGTATGTTTTGAATGATATAGATGAAATGCAGGCACGCTTAGGAATGTGATGGACGAACTGTGAGCAATAATTACAATTAGTTTGCGTCGAAATAATCAGCACATGATTTTGTGATGCTCTTGGAATCAAAGAAAATTACTGGAAGCCTGGATCGACGCGCACGTAGCTCTCGGATGGACAGACTGTAAGAATGATTTATGGTTAGCATTTGTTTATGCAGTGAAGCCTTACAAAAAACGCGTACTGCACTCTGACCATTTGCTTGATCGTTTTCCACGTGGAATGTCTGTCAGCAGCACAAGAGTTGCAGGAGCGTAGCAAGAGCTCCTCGAGCGTAGCAAGACGACGCAGAATGAGCGAGTGAAGCGAGAGACTCCGCTAGTTTACCTGAAATACCGCCAAGGAAAAAAAAAGGTGGATATTAGTATTAAAAAAAAACCCACTTAATCATATAAAATGCGGATGCAAGTCTTAAAAAAACTTAGTGCTCTAAAGGAACAGATAACAGGAAAAAGACAAGTAAGCCATCAGAGTCACACTAATACTACGCGAAAGGTCTAGCTTGTGTTTTGGGACGCTGGAGATTCTTTTACATGTAGTAGTGCAACGCTGATGGCTTACATGTCATTTTCTCGTGTCTGTTTCTTTAGATCATTAAGTTTTTTAAGGCTTAGATCTATATTTTATACGCTTGAAAAGCGTTTTTTTTTTAATACAAATAACATTTTTTACACGAACAAGCGATTTTTTTGAGCATGCCACCAAGCAGAAGGAAAAATTACTAAGTACCAGAGTGCAACACGTGATGCATCCCAGGGGACCCCAAACAACGTGAGCAAACAGAGCAGAGTGCTGGTTACCAGCCAAGCGAATGCCTCATCCAATCCCATGATCGGAAAAAAAACCTCTGATGAATTGTACATGGTATGAAACAAGCTTTACCATGTACAATTGTTTTCAACGTTTTGTAAAGGACGTATTGTATTTTTTTCTCTTTGTCCTTTGTTTTCTTTGTTCTTATTCGCAGTGATTGTATAATTTCTCATTACCTCATCATACAATTGGTTGATTGCTGGAAAATGAAGCTCGATTTTGTTATCTTTTAATTCAATTATTTAAATCAATACACATGCAAACTCACTTCCGGTGCCTTTTGGGCTTAAATGTCAGATTGTTGGCTGGCGAACTGAAATCGAATGCGGTGTACATATTAAACCCATTACATGAAAACTGTCTGGGAGTGACTTCACTGGGACTGTTGACCCTGTAAAAGGCACTCCTCTACTTTTGTTAGCCCTGGGAAAGTTTTTCAGTTTCCCTTTTTCTGTTTTCTTATGTTGCTTGCTATGCTTTTGTTATTTAGTTTAGGTGACTAAATGGATGTTTTTTGTTCTGTTGCCGGTTTGTCCACCCTTCTTGACCTTTTGAACCTGGAGGAATGTTTTCCTAATTTTCCGTTGTCAAGGAAAATGAGTTGTTTCCCACCAGATTTATGATTTGACCAAGCAACAGCCTATTATCCTTCCAAGCTGTTATTTGGAGCGAAGAAGATGTATCAAACACAAGAATACACGAGGATATCAAACACAGGGATATCCAAGATTATAGAAATACACGAAGATGTATCATGTTGGATATTCTCCTTGTAATCTCCCAAAAGGTTTGGACTGTCATGACCAATGTTATGGATGTTATACCAACCGGAATGTAAGTGTTACCATTTTTCCTTTCCTGTGCTGAAGCTGAGTTCAACACCAGTACTATGCTAATGTGTTTATCCCAAGTGTTTCCTTCCTAAGAAAGTAAACCATGAACACGTTTTTATCTTACGTAAATACGTTATAGCCCCTCTGCTCTTCATAAATTTTGCACTAACGTGGAAACAATAAAAATAGAGAACTCACAGTCCTCCAAACTTGCTTACCGTTTATTTCAGCCTTTTGCTACATTGCCTCTGACTGTGAGTATTTCGTATGAAATGTGTGACCCTTACACAACCCACCATGGGGCTGTACCAGCTCGGTACAAAGTTCCTCCCGAATTGCACCAATGCGGCTGAGCCCCAAGTGACTCACCAATATATGGCCTCCGACTCACCATCTATAATCCATCCGTTCTCAAATCCGATATGAAGGTTACACAATTCTAGAGACTTCATTATCCAGATGAAAATAACATAACATAACATAACATAACATAACATAACATAACATAACAT
>JAHWFP010064735.1:43078-81707 GCA_023313725.1 Lithobius niger
AGGCAGTTTATTTGCTGTAACATTAATGCATCCATGACAAAATTCTAGGAGTAACGTTTAATTCTATTTGAGTTCGGGGCGCTCCCACATAACGCCAAGAATTTCTTACTTTAAATGTTCACGTTATTGAAGAAGAGATGCCATGAGAGTAGTTAAAAATGTCAAGAGGCCGACTACTTAGATAACAGTAACGGGCAGTGAACAGTATTCACACGTTTTTGTATTTTTCCCCCCTGTTGGTGACTTTGCCAACTCCAAAGGTTGATTGGGTGGGTTTGGTATTCACCTCTAGCTCATAAAAATTGTTTAATGAGTATTGTTACTAAATGACCTAAGGGAAGCCGGGTGGGTGTAATAACGGTGAACGAAGGAAATAAGAAGGTTGTCGCATCAAACACTTTTTGAAACACTTCTATATTTGGTCCATAATGCTCTAATTCTTTTCTAGACAACTGCCATTTGTTCTGCCAAATATATGATCGCTATTGATTCAAAGCTTTCGGATTTCATTTTTGACTGATTTTTTGAGTCGAACTTCGATTGATAACACATGATTTGAAATTAAGAACCACAAGAACACAAGCGAATGTAGGTTTCATTTCTCTGATGTTTATTTTAATGCAACTTACAGACTCAGTATGTGCGAATAAATTCAATTTTGGGGCATGGGTACCAGTAGCACACACATGGATTTTGTTGAGAGGGGCAAAGGAAATTAAACTTATAATGGGGACGAAAAACTCGGCTTAGGGGACGAGAAAGGGATGGGGAGGGGAGAAGGTATGTAAATCCCTCGACGCTTGTAAATGAAGTAGTGGAGATCGCCTTTAACTGGAGGGGGTAGCAGCCCTTTAACTAGTTAAGTGAGAGGGAAGCAGTGTTTGTTGTTTTACTAGATGGATTAAAGCTCTTTTCTTCTTTAATTTCTTGTAAGTCTCAATGTTTGATCCTAGCTGGCCTTAGCTATAGATGGTTTCAGTACCTCTGGGTTTTCACGTAGGGTTAATGCGTTTGCAATCTCCAGTTCTCCACTGCGTATCCAACGTCAGTAGAAATATTAATTCTTAGGTTGTATTAAATCCTCTCACAAGCTTGCTTGGTAGGGATATCAATTTTGGGTAGCTTGTATTTCAGCTGTCGGAGAATTCATGTTCGAGATTGATAGCCGCCATTATTGGGCCTAGTATTTAGGTAAATACAAGTCATGCCTAAATACAACGTTTGTATTTAAGGCATGTACTATAGTTGCAGAATGATTATGTATGTTTTCAGGAGGCGGATTAACTATATCTCATGGCACAACGCATTACAGTTATCTCACTTGCTCTTTCCGTTTTGCTTGTTGTGGTAAGTGGTCCTAATTCACCGCTAATTTCAAATTGCTATATCTCTTAAATCATTTGAGATATGTAAGGTTTAGAGCTTTAACATTATACTCCTGTACGCCAGAAACTTGTTGGTACCTCGATTCTTTGATGTACCATAAATAATTAATGATAGTGCATTTCACTATTTGGATAGCATTGCTGAGCCTACAGACAATAAACAGGAAACGGATCCAACAAGCCGTTTTTCAGCCAATGAGTGCGTCGCTCTTGTTCTCATGTTCAGCCAATCAGGTGCGTTGCTGAGAAAGCACACATTTCGTCTCCCGAAAGTGGGGAGTTTTAAAAGTCAGCGGCTTGCAAGTCGCTTGCAAGCGGAAACGCTTGCCCGTTCGTTATTTCAATGGGAAAGCGTTCACCGCTACCAAGCGACTCGCAAGTCGCTGACTTTTAAAACTCCCCTACCTGTACACCACAGATTAGAGGAGAGAGCCTTACAGGATGCAGTATTCGTCGCTCTCATACAGGTCGGTGGTGGGCTTAGTGTATAACTGGATCGCTCGGTCATAGCATTGTCTTTGATCGCTGCGCGTCGTAGCCGCTATGGAGGATTCTGCGTTCGCGGCCAAGCACAATTAGAGTGGGCGGCATCATCGAATGTAGTTTCGCCCAGGCAAGTGCCGGTTGGCCATGGGTCGTATATTAATTTTACTATCGGTTAACACCTGTCGAGAAGAACTTGACCCCTTCGTGGAGACTCGATTAGGAGACTATTAGGAGACAATTAGGCCAGTTGTGTGTTGCCTAGTCCTAGGGGACTCTAGGCAAGTCAATGTTTCCTTTATAAAGAATTAATTTTAGTTCCTTTGATTTATTTAAAAGGACAATTTCAGAATTTTTTTTCAACTGTAAGGAATGTCGTTATGCTTATTTTTATTAAAATGTTCTCTTAACTTCGCGACTTAAAGAGCTCCCCCTTTACCACCCTCTGGGAGCGACATCGATGGGCACACACATTTATGAAACTAAACTGCACCCTAAAATGAAGGAACGTATGTTTATCAGAAAGTGAACTACGTCATTCGCAGGAAAGATGAAGATTTCATCGGTGATAGCTTGGCTAGTTTGAGAAAAGGGTAGAGCTGAGAGAGATGGACGAATTGGGAGTGCAGCTGACGGAGGGAACAGCCCCAGACGGTCCAGCCAATCCATTCTGTATCTGCAACCCTCAAACCGCAGCTTTTGCATTTATGAAATGAAATGGAATGTCAGACGGTGTGTAGTGATGCCAGCCGACGATTGCATTTTGAGCTGCTTTGTACGTACCGACCATGTCCCAAAACCGAATTTACGATCGGGGCGGACATCTTTCTATTCTGCCTTTTGTACTCTCAAAATTCCTCAACATTCTTCTGCCTTCTTTTATTCAATATTTCCAACACGAAGAGAGAGGGATCGAGAGGCAGAAAAAAGATTAGATCAGGATCTGGGTCTGCTACTGCCTCCCCTCCCCCGACCGACCCCCCCCCCCCGCTACACAGACACCTATTTCCTCTTTTCATCAATTTCGCTCTTCCAAGAAACCCACAACGAAACATGACTGAGGCGAAAGATGTCTTTCTGTAAGTAAAATATGAATTTGAACCAATTTTATTTATTTTTCGATCGCTGCACGAAAGATAGGTAACTGTATTGAGAATAACCTTCTGGCCTTCCAACGGGTTCTGCTGCGTAGAAATTGAGGTGCAGTTTGTTTAACGTGAACACAGCGTTCGATACGGAATAATCAACAAACAAATATCACCAATGCAGCGGAAAGAACTCGAAGACTTTAAAGTAAAAATAAAAAATGATTTGCCGGAGAATGTCCTAGCATGCTTCTTCTACTTATCTTACAGTATCCCGCAAGGATCAGTCTTTAGCCCTGTCTTATTCATCATTTCAAGTACCGTATATTGAAATGTGCTAATTCAGTTACATTAACCAAAAACTGGGAAACAACCACGGGTCAAAACAAACCACGGCCGAAACAAATCCCGGGCGAAGCCGGGAACGATGCTAGTTGCTAAATAAAACACAAACATTAGGTAACCTGAATCATGTCTTCCACTGCAGTAAAATATACTTACCATATAACGCCATTACTCGGCCGAGTGAAAGATGCTACAATGGAAGACCCGAACATCTAAGAAAATATTTTGGGTACGAATTTAATCTTCAAACTTTTAAATTTCATACATTAAACCTTGTTATGAAATTTTAACTAAATGAGAACAAAACAGCAAACGTCATTGTGTTTCCATGCAATACAGGTGGAGAGTGAGTGCCTCTCATTGAGCATTATTACACTACTAAAAGAAGCCTGTGCTACGAACGGATGGTGTTGGATGCACCGTTTGCAAAATTGGTACAGTTTGGTCGCTCATGTGTATGTATCACTGCATTAAGTATCTTCAAACAAATTTTTGCGAACACTGGCTAACAAACACTGATATTCCTACGCTTCACTGACACGGTCAGCGTTTTCTTTCTCAGTTACTCCTCCCTTGGTAAACTACATAATAATTCTGGGTGACGGCCGACTAAATTAGAAAAGACCACAAATTGGACACCATTCTGCGAAAATGTGTCAAGCCACATAAACATATTTTTGAGATAACGAGTGTTAATGTTCTTATTCATTAAAAATACAGTGTTGTGGTAGCATTACTGTTTGTTTTTATATAGAAGAACAGTAATGCTACTACAATACTATTTTTTAATGAATAAAGAACATTAACGCTCTTTATCTCAACAATATATTTATGTGGCTTGTCACATTTTTGTAGAATGGTGTTCAATTAGAAAAGGAAAAAGCCACAACAATCATTTTAATAATGGCTTTTAATTCTTCGTGCAGGTGTTACGTCTTATTTATTTATTTATTCATTCATTACCCGAGTCTACAAAGCCATGATGTTATACGCTCCTTCTAACACTGAATTTAAGCGTTAACTAAACCGAAAAGCCCAAAATAGGAACCACAAACTTGCTTACACTTGAATAACGTCTGGTTGTTTTCGCTACGGGGCTAACAATTCTTGGCGCACGTGCTATGGATTTAAAACTATCGTCTAAACTGTTGATTGTTGATAAGTAAATAGAAAGAATCTGGGAATCTGGCTGTTGCAGACATAGGGCCTTAGGGCTTCGAGCAGATGACCAGGAGTGGTTAACGCTCGTTAAACCCTTTAAACCCTTTAAGAAAGAATCCGTGTTGCAAATAGTAAACACGCACACCCACAAACAAGACACATCTTAAATACTAATTACGTTCACATCGTGATCTTAAAATTGGAGTTCAAATTATTGTTCGTTTCACTGGAGTGAACTCTGATCAGTTTTTTTTTATATGTGTGCCTTCAAAGCTGTGAATTACATGTTGATACGAGCTCTAATGTTTATTCTAAAAGGCGAAACCATTTTTTTTTTTCAGTTATGGAAGCCCTTAGCGTTGGATTCATCCCCTTCTTCTTGTTAGTGTCGTGTGATAGGGTAATCTTTACTACTTAAAGTGGCAATATCACCGATTGAAAGTCGGCAGAATCAGGCAACATCTACCGCTATATAGTACTATGTAGCACTTGCTTGCACCAAGCGAAGGAATACACAACGGCATTTTTTCTAACGAAAAAAACAAGCCACGATCTTCTTCATTATTGAGTGACAATTTGGGACGTTCTCGTGCACCTGGGAGCAAGCTGTGAAGGTTAATGATATCACTGCCGTTAGATGGCGCTATGGTATTTTCGTTCGCTTTTCAATCGGTGGTAGCGCCACCTTATCCCTCTATAGTAGGCCTGGTTGCTTTTGGGCCCGTCAGTACAAATATGGTTTTGTTAGGCCCTAAGTATAGGTTATTTTCCTTCAAATCCTATAGATTTGCTTTTCAGTCTTAACCCAAAGTTAATATTAAAGGCTAAAGTTCCCTAATTCGTTTCTCGAACATGGCTATTTTTTGGTTTAGCGACTTTTGGCGCAACCTGTGTGGAGCATCTTCGGACACCGCTTATCCAATTGCCATAGAAAATAGGTAAAAATAATACTGTAGGCCCAGTGTAATGTGGAGTATTCTGATTTAGCTGCATGCTTCTGTGATACTACTTGGCAAGACAAGCACAGTTCATATTTGCTTTAAAACGCCGCATTTGAACTACGGGAACGTTTAAGTATTACGTCATCAAGATGGGGGGGGGGGGGGGGCCAGGGAATGACGTAAGCGAACAAAAAAAAAAGGGGCTCAGGAAACCAAATATAGGACAAAAAGAAAAAAAAAGCCGTCCTTACTTTACTGTGGTTATACGTACAATTATCCCCCCCCCCTCCACCTCCGATATCTTCTACTTGCAAACTTTGTTGCAGTGGCGACGCCAGAATTAATAGGTTAAGGGGCAAAATTTTGACCTGGGGCAGCCAAATTTGTCAGTAAATCGAGTAAACCAAGGCCGATTACTACAGATGCGCCCCCCCCCTCCCACCCCGACCTTCCCTTTTCACCCGCTTGATGTTCTCAAACTTAAACATGCATTCAAAACAATTTTTCTTTTTCTGATTTAGTATTTTTGGATTAGTATTTATACCTTTTTTTTTTTCTTTACTGATGCAAATAAATCGATCCTACAATGTTTTCGTCAAACTTGTGTAAAAATCCCCCGTTCGTTCTTAAAATAGGCCCATTTCAGAGAAGACTAGATAATTGTGTTTGGAGAAGACCATACCAGGGCAACAATGAACAATAATTTGCGCAAGCATGCAGGCTTATAGGATTTAAAATTGCCGCCGCAGACCGCGCTGGCATTCGGTGATATCTCTTTACTGCAGACTGTGGACTAAAGCCATTATGCCGCCTTATAAGCAAGCACCACCGTACGACACGGCGTCGCGACCAGTGTGTTAGTACACAGTTTAAATAGTATAACCTTATCTATCTAGTCAGCTCGCAAAGCTCTACTACACAATATCATAAGTCATGTTAGTCTGGGTTTTTTCCATTTATTTCGGGAGGCATTCATGATTATAACCGCATAACTTGTATTGGATTTCGTCGTAAGCCACTTTAGGGGCCAGTAGAACGTTTCCTTCACAGGCATCATCGTAATAATCTCCTACGGGATTACGTGCAGACTCTGGAAGTATTCCTAAGCCACACTATTGGCATCCTGGCTCCAATGAGTTAATGCTGTTGGGAAACGGCGATCTCGAAATACAGTTCTACCCAGGAAAACGTTGCTGTTAATTTGGGCCTAATTTAATCCTAACTCGTGAGACGGGACCCTGCTTCGTTCAACAGGTAAGTGATAATCACTTGCCTCTCGTCGTCGTAATCGGATTACCAGAGACAAGCCAACTCATCACAATCCCCGCCTCCTCCTTCTCCTCTCCTACTTGGCCAACCACGACTCAAGGATCGTTCCCGAGATGTCACTAAACTTCAAGACAGCGCAAATGCAATAATAAATACTTCTTGCGATCACAAAAGGTCTACCTTAATTTGATTTGCTTCGACATCTGGATCCAGAAAAATGGTGACGCTTTAATTCAAATATCATGAAAACAACTCGGTTCGACTGCTTTATGTAAAATGCAGATTTATTTGCCAGTGGAACGGTATGTATAACCCAAGATATACGTTGGCGTCTTCAGAGCCACAACTTCCCTACAGAGCCATCTTACCACTCCTGCGTTGCAAAGACGGTAACTTACCCAATCCAACAGTATATTCAAGACAAGTAACTTCAAGACAGTATCTTCAAGGACAGGATTATGTGTCGACAAAACGATAGACTGCGCTGACTGCAGATTGATGAATTATTAGTGAAATCACAGACAACTTTGTCCCTGTCTAAAAAAAAACTGATTTTCCTGCCGTTTCAAAAATCAACTAGTTCGTACCATTAGTTTTAGCAAGGAAGGAAGAAAATCATGATGAAGGAGGGAGATTTAGATAAAATGTGGCGAGATGCGGTTTGATGTATAAATAGTTGGCGACAGGCTAACTCTATCCCCAGATATTTGGGGCCACTTTTAAAGGCCCACGTTCAATGTAAGCTGTGTGAGGGGTCCCCGGTTTCAACCCTAAACAATGTGAGCAGCCAAGGAGTCCCTGCCTCCAAACCAGGTGGACTAGGGTTCCAATACCTCCTTTAACCAATATAGTGTACGTAAGAACTTGATAAAGAAAAAGTCATTGGGTGGAGAAACGGCCCAATATCTTTTGGGATAGACAAAAAATAAACACACGTTTTGAAGTGTTCAGTGTAAATTTTTGAAGTAGACATTCCCAGTATGTCATTTTAGATGCCACAAAATATTTGGTGTCACGTCCAGTGTAGTGAATATACGGCAGTAGGACGTGGAGCAGCTTACAAGTTATTTCGTTTCAGTTTTAAAATTCTCATCTCGACCATTTTACCACTTCGTCAACCACGTCATATTTGTCGTGACTCGTTTTGTCTCGAAAAGTTTATTGTTCTTTTTTTTTTAGGAAACGTAGAAATCGCAGCCTCAAAATAGCACTTTCAGCAGTTTCAATTTCTGAAACCACTTGCACATCGCCATGAAAATATTCTGGTCATATTTTAAATATGTCTGTCATCTACCTCCTCTCCCACCGCCCTCAGCCTTAAATAATAACTGCTCCCTGCCATTAGCATAGTTGTTGGTTTACTGAAGTAGAGGTATTTTCCCGACACCCTATAGCCAATTTAGTCAGTGCCAGCAGTAGTAGCAGGCTAGTCAGCTGAAATCAGCCATCTTGACGCACTTTTATCACATTGGAACAGTTTATGCACTGATTTCGAATACAACTATTGCTTGTAAGGGCACAAAGACTGCCCATTTTCAACAATTTTCAAACTGTTTCGCTGCCCAGGTATTTATCCTCATCATCGTGGAACACACTCAGCTCTGGTTTCTGGTAAAGCACCAAAAACTAGTGGCCGCCATGCAATCTGGCAGCGAACTACTAGTGTGGTAATTTAATATGGCTGCTTCAATACCTTAAAGCTCTCTTAATTTTGTGTAGCCTTCTGGTCACGTATAATAAACCACAAATATAATATCTCTGGAACTAACATTTTAGCCACACGAGTCAATCTGTATACGTAGGTCTTCGTTCCCCCAACCACGAAAAGATGAGCGAGTTATATTAGTCAATCTGAATCCCATATATTATATTTCCATGGCAACACGACAAGAATTTACCAACCACTCGGAAAATTTATTAACAACGTAAAAGCAATCGGAAGCACCATTGATGACATCCCGCAGCGAATATACGGGTATCTCGAGCTTCGTATCGTGTAATAGTGTACAAGCTCAATTTATGTGGGCGATCTTGGCAATCAAGAAACTCTCTCCAGTTCCAATAAGGCTTGTAATGTAATGTTTGATTGCTCAGCCGCAGGGGGGCAAGCAGAAATGAGGAGGCTCCGAGCAACCAATCGTACACGTAACGAATCAACCAAATACAACAGCGACAAAAATAGTACGAAGAAAAAACGGACTTGCTCTCAAAGTTTATTTTAACTGTTGATTTTGTTTCCTCTTCTAGGATTACAATATTAGCACGCTTCGTTTTCCAACTCATAAAAATCAAAATGAAGATGGCCGTGCTGAAAACTCCAGGGGGTATTGCCACACATTAGAACGTTAACTAAATATCGCATCTTACCTTTTCCAAACTCACGTTGGGCACTGGTGATAGTTGCGGCTACTAATACCTCTAATGATCCTTTGCCTTCCAATCAGCACGAAGGAAAAGCATTATCAGAGATAAAATTAGTGGCCGCAACTTCCGTCAGGGGCCAACGTAGGTTTGGAAAAGGTAAGATACGATATTTAGTTAACTTTCTTATTACGGTCTTGTGAAAGACGGAAGTTCATTGAAACTATGTTTGTCTTTTCTGTCACCATTTCTTTCAAACTGCTTATCAGATCGGGATTAAAATTGGTAAGCATTTAGGGCTACATGACTCCGGCTGTTGCTGACTTTTTCAGCCTTTTCTGAACCGGAAACGTAGAATTAGAAACACACCGCCACGCTAATTCGTGACTAGCGCCACTAGCGGCAAAGGCATTGGATTTATTTGGGAGTTTCGATTGAGAGAAACAGACGAACTATGAAAAAAAAAAAACATACTGTGAAAGTATACACCTGCAAATAATTTCTTTAGTAAATCAAGTGTAAATACCCGTTACGTAAGATTTAGAAGACGTTTGGAGGACGCTGTAGTGTTGTCGCAAATCTTGTTTACTTGCATGTTTACTGGGGCCATTGGCCAATTTTAAGTCTTATGTGTCTACTCTTACTATTGTAATTTAGTGGCCGGTTCCTGCCTCTAGAACCTTCTAGAAACTTCCATTTCCCATAATAATCCTTGTTACTTCGCGGTTGTCAGGGGCTACTAAAGGGTATTTAAGAAAAGGGGCCAGCATGGAAAAATCAGAAAGCCTTCGGGCCAGCCAACTGACTGGTCCTCCTTCGACCCCTGCTAGGTCTTCTAGTTAGGGGGATTTTTGGTTAAGCTTTTAGTAGGCCCAATTTTGGTTACGCCACTTTTGCTAAACGTTCCCCCAACCTAAACAAGCCTATTTTCCAAACCTTGACTTTAAGCCCACAGTTCCCCTGCTTTAAGAGTTGTTTCAGTCTAATTGGCTCTCCCACTTTGTTTCAGTCTAATTGGCTCTCCCACTTTGTTTCTTTCTAATTTGCTCTCCCACTTTGTTTCAGTCTAATTGGCTCTCCCACTTTGTTTTTTTTTCGTCAAGTATAAAATCAGCTTTACATCGCGTTTATTCCAGCTGGATCGGCGATACACAACGAAATGACGTCACGTTACCATTCGGTCATTATGCGATGGAAGTTGAGAGTAGAGTCCTATTTGTAAAAATATTAAGCAAGTCGATCAAGATAAATTTTAGATGTTGATCAAATTGGAAATTTACAGAGCACCTAAATGAAGAACCACAGGCAGAGTTGCTTAAATTTGCAAAAAAAATGTAATAACTTTTCTGAACAAATTAATTTGTATAGACTTGTGATGTCCTGAGCAGGGACACACCTGAGCCCAGCGTGGGCACCAATGGTAAAGAAAGACACGGACTAACCAGTGTGTAGGCTACAGCTGAAAAGACGCTTTACTTCCTGTAGGCATTAGTATATATACAAGTGTAACAGGAAATCATGTGATTGATAAATATATACATTGATGGTATAGCCTATTAGGTAGTTAAAGGGTAATCTGGGTAGGGTTAACATAATGATTGGAAATCGAACGGCGGCCATTGTGGAGCACACAAGTGACGACTCCACAGACTAGTGCTTGGATTACTTCGGATTTAAGGTATTAACTGTACGGTTTTGAAATACCAAAGACTTAAAAGAAACTGCAAAACCAGATGGATAAATAACAACGGGCGTTATAACATGAATAACATTGGATCATAATCTATATAATTAAAACTCTAAGGATGTCTGTATAGCATGTTTGAAATATGGCTGCTGCGGTACGTGTTTGGCTGGCTTAGATTTGTTGCGCTCTCTTCCGTAGCCAAAACGAAGGAGGTGGGATTTTTGTAGGTTATTTCAATCGGAAATTCCTGGAGTGTTTTATATGCCACAATGGGCATGAGTACGATGTATCACAGTGTCCTTCATTCACAGAAAATACCTATGACTACGAAAAAAAAACGTCTTAACTGAAAGGACACCACGCACCCAGGAAGAAATTGACCAATGCGTTGTAAGGGAGGTTTTTTTTCTCTTTTTTCTTTTTTTTTTTGGAGGGGGGGGGAGTTGAGGGATGGAGGGGAATGGAGGAAAGAGGGATATCTTCCCTGACCTCATAACTGGTGACGACAGCCCGGCAGTTTGTGTTTAAAATTTAATTACTGGCCACGCGGCAGTTTTTACACAATAAAACGTTCCAAAATAACAGCGTCATAACATTTCAGCGTAGTTATAAATAGTATCGATTTAATCTTGAGAACGCCTTCGCCCATTTCGCGGTTTGGTTGACTGCCGGAATTGTTGATGGGACCCGAGTGGAAAGGCCATCGGCCCCATTTCAACTCCTCCGTTGTTACTACTAACACTCTTAAGAGATGCCTCTCACGAAGCAACCAAACTCCTGCAGGAAAAAAAAAAAGATTGACCTGCCCTCTATAGTCACAGATTCAAATAGAGATAGGGGTTTAAAAATGATTTACACGAGCTTTTTGCAGGTATTTCCCGCGAGAAAGAAAATACGAACCTGGGGTTTCTTAAGAGCATGTTGTTTACGACCGGAAAGGGCTTTCAATGATCCATTTAAGGCTCCGATGCACTATCGACCAAGTTTCAATGTTCTGAGAACAGCAAAAAAATGAAGAGGTTACAGTATTAAAACTTAGATTTAAACGTAAAGTTTCTAATTTTTTGGTTAGCAGGTATAACCTAAGCCAGTGGCGTAACAATGTGTCTCTGGGCCCATAGGCAAAGTTTATGGTCGGGTCCGACCTCATTTATTGCCCCCCCCCCCCCTCCCCCACTCAATCTTTGACCTTTTCGATTATCTTGGACAAAATGATACACATACTGTACATTGTTAGGTGACGTTCCCCGAACAACCAACAACTTTTCAGCTCCAAAAAATTACTTCGAATACAAACAAGTATAGCCTACATTACATATAAAAAAAAAAACATGTCTGTGTGATGTTTTTTAGCCTACTTAACTGTCGAATTATTATAAGCTTTTGCTTAGCAGCATTATTACACTTGTTAAATGGGACCTTGGACTTGCTTATAACATATTGCACTTTGAACATGAAATTTACATACCGTAGTTAGTTCACTACGTGAAGCTCTTAAAGCGAAACTTTCGGCATGCTTTTCTCAATGCAAAAATCTCAGTGATGTTGCCCATTTCCACATTTCGACGCCTGGCGGGCCCCCGAATTTCAAGGGCCCATTAGCAATGCTTACCTAGCCTACCTGTACGTTACACCATTGACCTAAGCTGTAAGGTAATACCCATGTTGTATTCTTGTCTTTGACATCACAAGAAGGAAGGCCAACTGGGCTTGGTTAATATACAACGCCAACGGAAATGGCATCAATTTATTTTCCCCTTAAAAGTTACAAGTATCCTTACAACAGCGTCATAAACTTTCGTGTGGAGGATGAGCTGATACACAGCGTTTTTAGAGTGTCATATAAAGTTTCATTATAAACGCGGAATTCTGGACGGTTTTAAGAACCTGTTCGATTTCAGCGTTTGACGCACTGAAGCCGTAATTCTGCACTTGGCCAAATTCTGAATTACAAAATGCGTCCACCAAACGCGAACGTCATAAGAAATTTTAAAAAAGGACTTGCATTCAATTCAACGGAGGCGTTAATGCATTGGCGTTAGGCAGCACATCGAGTTGAAGCTTAGGTAATGTCCAGCATGTTGAAAGGAGTAAATCAAGGCCTAGCAAAGCATGTGATTCAGTCATACGCTAGGTGACATAATCAGTAAAAGACGTTCCTGATTGTCTTCATGCACCATATGAGTACAGTGTATTCAAATACCCCGGTCTCCGTCCAATGTGCCCCAGGCCAATATTACCCGGCCAATATCCCCTACGGCCATTATACCCCTTGCCAATATTACTCTACCTTGCCCCGGCCAACAACCCCTCCCCCTCCAGAAATAATTGTGATAAACTTGATAAATCTGTGTTTTAACATCTTTTGTTATTATTTTTAAAACGTTGCTCTTTTGCTATGAATTCTAAATTGTTTACCTTTTTTGTTTCGTTAGGTCATTCAGAATGATTTTTGTGAATGATTCACAAAAAATATCGTTACCATTTCTTCTTTATTAAACGAATTTAAGATTTTTTATTTTCAAGGTTATGTTTGCCCCTGTAACAAAAAAAATCGTTGAACACAATACCATTTTTAACACCCGCATCCCATTTTTCAATAAGAGGTTGCATATTCGCGTTGTAATCTAGTTTCAAAAAAAAAAAACTGGTCTAACCCTTAGAATAGAATAGAATATAGTAGACGGCGCCGAGCCAAGGCTAAAACGATGGCGCCCCCCGCTCCCCCCCCCAGAAAAAAATCCAGAGGGAAACACCTTAAGAACCCTTGTCAAATCGTGCTTTGAAATAGTTCAGACTGGTGGCAGCCACGACGTAAGGTTATAGTGAATTCCAAACAGGCACGACTCTTTCAGAGAAAAAGCGATGCCTGATGTTTAGCTTAGAATGGTTGCCAAGGAGCCTCAGGTTGTGACCCCTGGTGTTGGAAAGAGCCAGACAGAAAAATTGGTAGGCATGACGTCAATGAGCCCGTTTAGAATTTGGAAAGTAAGTATGACGTCTCCACGGCTCTGCCGAGAAACAGCCGAAGATAGGTGGAGGTGGTTAAAGCGGTTCTGGTAAGGTAGGTTACATACGGTGGGGATTTCCAGTTGAGGTCTACAGTTAATCTCGGGCGTAAGTTAGGTATCACGAATATCCGGCGATTTCCATTGCGAACTAAGTTGAGGGCTAAGGAATGTAGAGCCCTTAAACTGCAGCCTAACTTAGTACGGACCAGTTAGTCCCAAGGCACACCATGGTCTAAGTTGAAGTTTTCGAAAGCGATGCTTCACTGCACGACGTGAGTGTTGGTATGAAGTGTGATTTCAGGGGCACATTTCCCCACCAGATCAACTCAAGTGTCCCTCTGGTTAAAGGTTGTCGTCAGGTCAGTATAGGAGATGATAATTTTCCATTTCTCCAATAGGGATACATAATTTTCAGTTCGTAAATGAGAATTGGTTTATGGTTTCGAAGTATTAACATATTAGCATAAGTAATTCGTACGGGGGCCATAGCAACCCCGGGGATGGGGGAACCTCCCCCCCCCCCCTTCCCCCCAACCGTCCAAGAAGACGTACAATACAGTTGGCAAATTCAAGTTGTCGAGTCCAAGCTCGGCTAAAACTTCACTGCCAAGTCCCGTTTCATGAATGCTGGTTAATCATTATCATCCTTCGGTCAGTTTGAAATTAACGTTTCAGATGCTTTTTTTTTCTATTAGCTTTCGTAACACTTTTGTTTTTTTAGGGGCTGGTATCACAGTTACCGTTCGATTTTTCGGTCATTTTCAACTTTCAACTGCTATTCTGCCGTTTCTAATTTAGGTGGAAGACCCCCAATTATATTCATTCATTATATGGACTCTTCTTTGCGTCAAGGGTAAATAAATGGGTTTGTCATTGTTAGGGACCGAGCTACGCCCTTAGGGGCTGGTATCACAGTCACTGTTCGATTTTTCAACTTTCAACTGCTATTCTGACGTTTGTAATTTAGGTGGACGACTCCAATTAGGTTCACTCGAAAGGTCGGAATGTCTTCCTTCGAATGAATCGAATTGGAGTCGTCCACCTAAATTAGAAACGTCAGCATAGCAGTTGAAAGTTGAAAATGAGCAAAAAATCGAACGTGACTGTGATACCAGCCCCCATATTTTATCAACAAGTCAATCCGTTATTAGTATTCCCTGACCCTGAAAACGCAGTATTAGACACCAAAATGATTATCCTGTCTGTTCTATATGCAAAGATATGGCCGATATATGATTTTTCAGCCATCTTGGCCGCCATCTTGAATGTTTAAATTTGCTCAAGGGTGACAAAGTGGCACCCCGCAGAATTTCATTAAGTATGTCTTGAAGCAACACAAAACACCACAAAACATTGGCTGGACCTTACTTCCAGGTTTTTTGCCCTGCTACCAGACTAGTATGCGAACTCAGAGCTAGGCTGTGCCTAGCGGGAAAAGAGCCGTCTTGTTTGCCTGTTAGCCCATCGCCACCGTGGCTTAAAAATATCATAGATACTGTAGAAACTAAAAATAAAATATGCTTTAAACTATATCTCCACCAAGTTAAAAGTCTTGATAAGAATTAACTTCGCGAAAATCATACACAGTAGGCAAAACTAAAAATTGATTTGGCTATTTTACTTCATGTAGCCTTTCTCTGTTAGACAGTGCCCAGAAGGCGGTTCAGCTGTAAGGAGTAACTCCTAACCGGTATTTTCGGGAAGGGGAGGGGGGGGGGAGCGGGGGGGTTACTGATATATTAATAATCCAACATAACATCACTGCCAGAATTTAAAAACTTTCTTAAGTAAGGCACAAACGTTAACAAAACTGCATAAAACAAAACTTAGTAACGATTTCTGCCAAGTTTTCACTGTCTGAAGTCGTGAAATGTAACAAATTTAATTTACTAGTTCGTCTGCTAGCCCGTTCTCCCATTGTTTTAGTTAATACAGAACGTGAACTAAATCCGTACTTCATGAAAATCGGGTATAGCTGGCAAAATTAAAAACTGAGTTTGAAAATTGAGTTGGCTGTTTGATTTGCTGTAGTCCTTTTTCTGTTAACCTATCGCTACTACGATTTGAAGTTCCTTTTTTATTAATGCAGAAACAATTCCATTTTTTATACAACAAACTTGTTAAAAATTCCAAAAAAAATTCGAAGGTACAATTAGACAATAAGAGCCCGTAATATCTCAAATTAAAGGACAAAAGCGACCCAAAGGACACTAAATGAGAGAAACATTTACCTAACATCCCTGAATCAGGAGAAAAAATTAAAATGGAGCATGTCGATTTCATATTATACAGGGTGTTCGGAAATTGGTGTCAAATATTTTGAGGGTCCGCTGTGTGATCAAAGATAAGAAGAAAAAGTCCTATAAACATGGGTCCGGAAATGCACCAGTCTTTAGTTACAGCCCTCCCCAGGTTTGGGGTAAACAGTTCTTAAATACCTCGTAATGATTCACCGTTTCCATTCCAAACTCAGGATATGTGCCATATCATACCTGGTATTTCAGTACGTCATAATACAGTACAAACAAACAAACAAATAAGCAACCAAATTCAAATGTGTGGGTTGAGTACAGTAATGTTGTTCTCGCCGCTTCGGCCAATGAAACAAGTGATCATCCGAATTCTAAGGATTCCCCCACTTTTACGTTTTAAGCTTCTTTGCTTGAAGAGTAGAAAACAAACACATTAAATCCCTCACTTTTAATGGCGAGGATACCCGATTGATAATGTTTGGTGCTCTCCACAGAGATGTACGTACAGTAGTTGTTTTTTTTTTGGGAGGGGGGGGCACAAACTTGGAAAACGATGTAACCTACTTGGTCTTTACACGTAATGAAAGAAAGTACAGTACTACTTGTTTTCAATCACACGATGTGTTTTTTCTACAATTTGTTTTATTAAAGTACAAGACCAAAGCAGTTACTCCTCTCTTCCCCCACGTTTGATCCCCCCCCCCCATAAGAAAATTACCTCTCCCTCTGATAAGTTGTGCGACCCAATACTGTATTATGAAGTACTGAAATACCAGGTATGATATGGCACATATCCTGAGTTTGGAATGGAAACGGTGAATCATTACGAGGTATTTAAGAACTGTTTACCCCAAACCTGGGGAGGGCTGTAACTAAAGACTGGTGCATTTCCGGACCCATGTTTATAGGACTTTTTCTTCTTATCTTTGATCACACAGCGGACCCTCAAAATATTTGACACCAATTTCCGAACACCCTGTATTTAAAAGCTTTTCTTCAATAATACCTCAAATTGTTTTGAACAAAACTGAGTGAAAGGTTTTGCTATTTTTCTCATGCTTTTTTTTCATTTTTGAAAAACTGGAGCATGTTGTTGCTTTAAAGTGTGCAAGTTTTTTGCAGTAATACCCTATACGTCATTTGGGATAAAACTGAGCAAAGGATTTCACTATTTTTCAGCTCTTGACAGTCCATTTGTAAAATATTTCTTCCCTACTGCCATGCTTGCACTCAGCAGTTCATTGGGATTCATTACATAGCCTAGACGTCCAAAATGTATCCTTAACCCAACCCCCAATCGTCAATGGCTAGCTACGGGCCTGTTTATGTAATTTTAAACTAAAATCTGATAAATTTGGGAAGAAAATATTTAAAAAAAAACTGATTCAGTCATAATTAAGTTTTTACGAAAACTGCTATCCTGAAAACCGAATAAGAAAAATCACCGAAATTTGCATGAAAACAATTTGATACACGAATCTCGAAGTATCTTGGTGAAGCCAAACGTGGTGATACTGTTTACAGGTGATATGACGTCACAGGAAGGGTATTAACCAATCAGAGTACTGTACTAGCTAGACCTCAACATGGAAATCGCCAAGATTACCCAGTACTACTTTAGGCCAAAGGTCGGGGTCTAGCTAGTACTGTACCAGTAAGTCCCCAGCATTGAAATCACCAGTAAATTTGGTCCGAAGCTTAGTCCTCAGGTCGAGGTCTAGCTAGGCCGGGGCTTACATTAGGCCCGGTCGTGTTTAGACCTCAACTGGAAATCCCCACCGTTACATAGAGGTCTACAGAGCTTAGTTAGACGCCGCTGGCAGGCCTCTACGCGGGAAAAGAAAGAGTCATAACAAGGTCTTGCACAATACTCAAGGACAGGTCGGAGAAAGGTTTTAAAAAGGGTAACAAAAGGTTGATAGTTAAGATTAGAGAAAGATTTCAGAATATAATGGGCTTTCCTGACAACTTTATGATGAAAATGGCATGATGGTGAAACTTAAGAGAGTTATCGACAAGAATTCCAAGATCATGGTGTTGATATTTGGGAGAGATTATTTTTTGTTGGATGTGATAGGAATTGCAGGAATTATTGTGACCAAAGTGCATCACAACACATTTATCAGGATTGAGTCGTAGGTCGTTTGCAGAGGTCCAGGCAACCACATTATTGAGGTCACGTTGGAGAGATTCGGAGAGAAAGGAGGGAGTAAAAAGTTTAAAATCATCAGCATAACTGGTATTTTCATCGGAGATCATAGCAGGGAGATTGCACATGAAGATATTAAAGATTAAAGGTCCAAGTACGGATCATTGGGGGACACCAGAGATAACTAGAGTCCAACTGCTGGGAGAACCACGAAGGCACACACGTTGACGACGATTGTAAAAATAGGAGTGAAACCAGGAAATCAAAGATGAAGGGAAACCAAGGGAGTTAAGTTTAGTAATAAGCTTGGCATGTGATATAGAATCAAATGCCTTATTAAAGTCAAGGTAGATAATGTCGCAAGGAATACCAAAGTCGATATCTTGTGTAATGGAGTTGTATGTACATAGCAAGTTGCTAAGGCAAGAGCATCTAGGAAGGAAACCGAGTTGTGTTGGAGAGAGGATGTTGAGATCATTACAGGTTTTAAGGAGATCGCTGTGGACGAATCTTGCTAAGATTTTGGAAGCAACAGGTAGAAGACTGATAGGCCGATAGTTAGTAACTTCGTGTAAGGAACCGCTTTTATGTATTGGAGTGATATTTGCATCTTTCCAGCCAGTGGGGAAGGTACAAGTTCGGTAGAGGTGCGAAGAATTGTGTAGGGTGGGAGAGCGAGAGTAGCCGCACAGTTCTTTGAGAAAACTAGTGAGATACCATCAGGGCCCCAGGAGGAATCCTCCTTGAGTGCAAGAAGTTCAGATTCCACTTGGGTGATATTAAAAGAGATTTTTCCCGGATTGTATATGGCAGGAGGAGGAGGAGGAGCCAACGTTGAAGGTTTGAGTGTGGAAGCAAAGAAATTATTAAAAGTAGCGACAATATCGGCATCTTCGAGAATGACATTTCCAGCGGCGTTCTTAAGGGAGTTGGTGGGAGTGGTTTTTTTGTTCCTATTAATGTACTTAAAGAGTAACTTGGGCTGGCGTTTGGCTTACTTAATTCAAAACTAATTATATCATGTTTTCCTTTGGCAATCTAGAACTAAAACCATTCAAGACCGTTTGTGGTTGATGCCTAATTTTCTATTGGAAAACAAAAACGAACTCGTTTGATGCTTAAGGTAAGGTTTAACTGATCCAAAGCCAAAACAGCAAAGGGACACAAATAAATTTTCCTGTAAGGTTTCAGATACTGCAGTGTTGCTGTACTGTTTAGTCCACGTAAACCTTACTGCTGTACTCAAATGTTTTTATTATTTTTACTTTTGCGCACGATGCATTAGCTAATGATTGGTGCATTCTCTCGGCTTAACGACATCGCTGGAAAATGTTAAAAAAAAATAATCGTCTTAGTGAGCTTAGCACAGCTCTACAAGTAATTCAGGGTTCGTGTGAGTCGTTGAAAACCTGGAACTATCCTGGAAGGTAATAATGAAATTCCATGCTTGGAATAGTGCCTTCAAATCTTGAAAACTGTTATATGTATCTCAGTAGGGTGATGAACGGAATGTAGATGACGAGAATGAAGAACATTGAAAACATTTAGCCAATAACAGTCGAGTGCTACAGCAGTAAGGTTTCACGCGGACTAAACAGTATAGCAGCACTGCAGTATCTGAAACCTAACAGGAAAATTTATATGTGTTCCTTTGGTGTTTTGATTTTGTATCGGTTAAACCTTACCTTAAGCATCGAACGAATTCGTTTTTGTTTTCTAATTCGTGCTACTTTGGCGTACCATGCAGTTTAGGTTAGCTTGTTTCGATGTTTTGACATACAAGTTAGTCTTCTGAATTCCTTGCAAATGCTCTGAATTTCCCTCGCTTCGTTCGCTCATTCAGTGCAAGTCAACCTCCAAGTTTTCTGCAGCTCTCTTTCAGCGGCTTTGGGTTTTATTCATATTATTACAGGACAGCAAGTCCACTGGGCAAACAAGATTTTAACTTTACGGTAGGGTGACGTCAAACCACTACATAAACTAATTCCTAATAAGGAAAATGTTTCTACTTAATGTTTCCTCAAAGTGCGGGTGAATTGTTGACTATTCAACATTGTTAGAATTTTTTGCTCTTAATTCTTGCGCCTTGCGGCTCGCATTTGTTGATTGGCATAGTTTCAAATTAACAATGTTTAAAGCAATGTTCAACATTAAAACTGGCCTTTCAGGCCCCGTAACTCTGGAATGGAACGACCAATTGAAATTTCTATTTCTATAAAGGGCACATCTCCGGAAGTAGCTCTTACAAATGTGCTAAGAACCAGCTTTGTAGGACAAATACTTTGATCTGTAGAAACGTAGCGCGTAGTAGAAACGTGTCGTGCCAAGAAGAAGCCAAAAATGAAAATCACGATTCCAGCTCTCAAATCCATATCTCCGATGTGACAAATCGGAAATTAATAAAAGTTGGTACACATGTTCACCAAGTCCAATAAAGCTTGTATACTAAATTTGAGTGGAAAATATTGAAATACAGCAGAGAAATTAAGGATCGAAATTTCGGCTTTAACATGGGAGGTTGAGGTCAAACCTTACAGTACATGCTACCGCCTTTACTAATAAATAAAAAAATTTGACGCTTGTCAAATTAACGGATGCCTTGGTTAACATACCAACCAAGGTACCAAATTCTGTTTCTAGAACTTTTGATAAAGGGGAAACGAATTTCTAAAATGCCTCTATTAGGGCTCGAACGCACTAGGTGACCTGGCCGCACGACCAGGTTGCTGCAGCCAATGAAAATGATTAGTGCGTGGTTTAAATAAACGGTAAGCATTTTCATTGGCTACAGCGACCAGGTTGCCCAGTGCGTTCGAGCCCTTAACATTGTTTTGTCCGCCTGTTTCATTAGTAGTATTTATTGCTTATGTAAAGCTTCACAGCAACGATAAAATTTCTTGTTGTTCGACTTCTTCTGGTTGTTTTAAAATGTAACTTTGTGTTAGGACGTTGTTTCTGTTATTTATACTAAACAGATTATTTCCTTTTTTTTTTAAATTTTTTTTTGATGAAACGTTTTCTCCAGCTGGATAAGTATTTTTCGGGGGAAAAAAACAGCAGGAAAGAAGTTAAGGTCCAAAAGGCCAAAACTGCCGAGTCACACGAGATTGAAAGGTTATGATGCTGAGCTGTTACGGTCAAGAGTTGATGAAAATTTCGGTTCACGTGACGCATCATTGCTACCGTGCAAACATGCCTAGCCGCGCGAAATATATGATTGTCGGCGGCCTCCATGTTTTGTAATTCTTGGTAGATCTTTGTATGATGTGCACCCCTCGGTTGTGTCCCCAAATGCTGTGTGATCCCTACCCAGGAGTGTAGCCGGAACTGTATCCAACCTTCGAACTGGACACTCCTTTCTGCGTGCTAACACCATAGTCCTTGTCCCCTACTGGTGCACTTGTCTGTTGCTCACTTTTTGTTGAGCTGTCGTCTGCATTTTGCTTTACGGCAGTCTTTTTTATTCTTTTTTCTTTCGAAGTTTGATTTCAGGGATGATTTGCGACTGGCTCTTGGTTTGCCCCCCCCCCCCCCCCCCTTCCCGCTCTTCTGCGGATCCGGCTCTCTCTCACACTTTGGGGCTCTCTGCCGTGCAGTAGTGTATAGTTGATTGAGTAGTTTCAGCACTTTAGGCAGATAAGGAGTGACAGCCAATACTATGATCGTGCACAATTTAAAGGACACTTCGTTTCGGGAGGTCAACCACCCGTCTTCAGGTGAAAATAAAACACTTAAAACTCTAAAAAATTCATGGCAGTATCTGCTGAGTCACCAAATCCATAAAAGCAAACCATTCAGGCATGGTTCAGGCCTACAGCTTTACAATTTTGAAAATATTTTACATACCAAATGATACATAATGCTAGATGGGCGCCCGGAAGTTGAGTAGCTTAAGTAGCGTATAGTAGCCTCCTGGTGTGCGGCTGGGCGGCAGGTGTAACGGCATGACTGTGTAATACGGTGGATGGGAGTCCTGTTGTGTTTCATTGGTTCCAATCTGTTTGGTGTTAGTAGGAATGTATTATTACTCTTGGTTTCCTGATAATTCTGTTGATTTTGTAATATTCTGAGTTTTGTTTATCTTTCGTTATGTACATAGTTTTAAAGTATAAAGTGCATGGCCTAGGGCTTCTATGCTCTGCATTAAAATCCGTTAAATCCGTTTCGTAATTGTTCTCTCAGTTGATGAGCAAAATGAAAGAATCCGTGTTTCAGCTAAGAACTTACAGCTTGAAACCCTATTACGTTAAGTTGATAAGAAATTGGCAGTCTGATAAGATGGAATGACGTATTTCTTCGAGGATGCAGACTGCCGGTGCCTAGATAAAGTGGTCCCAAGTTGACTTGTTTAAACTGCAGCAGCGTTCGCTTCACCGTTGTTGCGTGCTTAACTCTTGCGAATACACGCTTTACGAGTTATTGGCCCGGAAGAAACACTCTAATAATGCTTTTTTTGAAAACTACGGGCCAATTACTACTTAGTTATTGGCTCGAACTTTTAAAATCATTGAAGTTATCAACGAAACATTATGAAATATCGTATAGCTGTAGTGCTACTGCTCTACATGACTGTGGTTTCTAATTTTTATTTCTATTTGTACACTACAAAGATATAGGCACACCTTCATCACTATCTGTATCCAAAAATGAAACTAAATTTACAGCCATACGATAGTCCTGCGATTAGTGTTCTTACGATTTACACGCTTATAACTTTTCGCAATAATTTTTTGTTATGTCCCCTCGCCTCGTTCTTGGAAGGCACTTTCTCTTCCCAACTCCCCACCCGTTAGTTACGTCACTTCCAGTCAATAACATGTACTTTCAAATAATGTTACAGCTAGCCTACTACTACCTAAATTTACGTCACTGGCTCACTGGCAGAGGCGGATTTGTATTAATATTAATATATTTATATTTGCACTTATAATGGCAGAGGTGGATTTCCCCCCTTCAGGATAGACCTACCATTAATGCGGGCGTATTACAGAGCCTTCTACTAGGTTACGCTAGGTGACAGCGTGTACATAATATTAGATTTACTTGTGCAGTGCATTGTAACTTGATTTTGGCTTGATTCCGAAGTACCCCATCACCCCAGCAGCGAAACTTAACAACGAACAGCCCTTTCAGAGAACTTCTATTAAAAATTGTTCGCGTCCAGAGCATTGTTGTTGGAAATAGGATATTGCCCCATCAAAGTATTGTAACAGTAGTGTAAGCAGACATTGTTTCTCGATTCTTAATGCCCTTTTCGGCGAAGGAAAGCCCAGCTGAAACAATACGCAACAATGTAAAAGCCCATTGTTGCCGGTAAAGCCCGCACTTTCATCTGAAGGCGGGAAAAGTGCGGGCATTCCCTAGGGAATGCCCGGGGTTTGAAAAAACAGCTTATTTTAACAAAACAAAACAAAAAACACGTTTGAAGTAGCAAAGCACTACATTACAATGCCGTTAGATTTACAAAAGATTACGTAATGATTGTAAAATGGTTACAGTTTTTAATGACCAAATGTTTGACCGGGTTTTCATTTGTAACACTCCGGCCTGAAACATTTGTTACGACGTTCAAAATACAGATGATATTTGCTTGCATACCACGGCTACTTTTCTTGTACTGTTGTAAGGATTTCAAGTTACGTTGGCCAGTTGTTTGCGCAATGAGCTGCTCGACTACGTGGGCTCGATACAAAGTTGTTGCTGACACGAATGTTGTGATTGCTTAAGCCATCCAACTTAGCAATTGGCATATGTTGCAACATTTTTGACGAATTGCCCGGAACATTTTTACCCACGGGGCGGTTGTAATACAAAATGTTATTACTGTATTTCTTTTTGGGGCAAAAATACACAATCTCAGTATTTGCATGTTCGGCTTAATAATTTTGATACAGTCTGTGCACGTTGCCAGGACAACGAGAAGGATTATCGGGAAGAGAAAATGCGTTGACTCTTTGGTTGCACTTTTATATGTTTTAAATAAATAAGGACAAATTCCTGTAAATTACATGAAAGAAAGAAGGAAACAAGCCGAACAGCTATGTGATCTAGGGACGAATTGGGTTGCTAGTTTGAATCCGGCTCATGCCACTCCAAAGGTGGCTAACTGTACTACGTTAATTCTAGTGTATTATTTTTGCTGTTTGGCTTGTTTCCTTCTTTCCTTTTATATATTTTGACCCACGTTGATTTATTTTTGAAACGTTTAATATGTATTCAAGGTATTCTCGCCCATTTTCATTTGACCTGCCAAAAGTTTTTTGCCTTTGTGTTAAAGTTCTGTCCTCATTTTTGCCACGCAACGCACAAACATGTACATCAAAAAGCACAAACACGGAATACGATAAGGCATTTTGATCATCAGTAGCCTACCAAGAATTTTAGTTTTCCGCAACACGTTCAACTATTTTCGAATCTTTACCAATAATGTAAAACACTGGCCCGTTATTTCAAGAACGTAACAATACCACGTTCTTTCAAAGCATAGAACGTCTACCAACAATAGCCGACAATGGGAACGAGCTCTTCGCCGTAACGGGCATTAAGTCGGATAATGACCGAAAACCGCGGGCATTCCTAAACAATGCCCGAGGGCGCGCAGCGTCCCGAGGGCCATTGTTTAGGAATGCACAAGGTTTTCGGTCATTATCCTTTACCGAATGCCCCAGCACCGTTCATGGAGCGAAAACTCAACGACGAATAACCCGTGCAAAAAACTTATCTTAAAAAGTTTTGAGAGATGTTTTACAATAGACCTTGTGGAACAGCGATAGACATTGTTGCACGGGCAATGACATAGCCAAGGAATACGCTGTTTAATTGTTATCGCAAGTGTGATATTCAGTCGGTTAAAGCCCTCAACCTTGTGCCATTCGGAAACAATCGCCCGCGGACGCGCAACCATTCGACCCGCGGTTTTCGGGCACTAACCTTTACGTAAACCAAGAATAAAAAAGATTTACTTGCAACAATTTTAACCACGTCATTGTTTAGGATCATACTAAATTTCACTAGCAGCTGCTTCAGCGCTATGAGTAGGTGAACTAAAAAGTTCTTTAAATATGATTAACTAGCTGTAAAGCCCGTCAGGAAAACGGGCAACTCAGGAGTACAACTACACCATAATAGTTAAATGTGTAATTTAAATAATTCCGGTTCTTGAAGATGGGTAATTGCGGTAAGGTTGCTTCGCTCACTCAATCCATGTATCTTGTGATTCATTTCACCATACCTTCATTCATTTCCGTTAACCGGGGCAGACAGTGTCTTTCACGACCTGTGGCCTGGTTTGTTTTTTTCGCACTGAATCCGACTGCGCATTTTTGGTCTCTTTGTAAGCCCTGTAACCCGGGAGCAGACAGATATTTTTGTTTTGTGTTTCACTCAAGCCCGATTACGTGACTTCATGAAACCAAGTACAATGCCAGATTGAGAAGATATTTCTGCACAGCCTATGTGAAGGCGGGCAAATGTAGGAGTACAGCTGCCCCATAACAGTGAAATGTGTAATTTAAATAATGCAGGTTCTAGAAGATGGGTAATTTCGTTAAGGTTGCTTCGCTCACTCAATCCATGTATCTTGTGATTCATTTCACCACCCTTCATTCATTTCCGTTACCCGGGAGCAGACGGTGTCTTTCACGTCCTGTGGCCTATTTTTCTTTTCCGCACTGAATCCGACTGCGCATTTTTTGTGTCTTTCAAAGCCCTGTAACCCGGGAGCAGACACATATTTTTTCGTCTTTTTCACTCAAGCCCGATTACGTGACTTCATGAAACCACGTAGAATGCAGCATGTTTGTAAAAACACTGTAGCTTGCAGCATTATTGTTACACCATTGCTTCTGCATTGTTTCCTCCGATTTCTTTTTCTTATTCTGCCGGAAAAGATATTGTTGTTTTTATCATTTGTTAAAGCATTGTTTAAAGCATATTTGGGCCAGCGTTGGCAAACGAGTGGTAACTACCGTATTATGGGTTAAGATTGAAAATTCTTAATTTTGCTTCCTTCCATTATAGTTAATGTTGGCTTTCCGGTGTGGTACGGTTTGATAACATTTGTGAGAACGTCCAACGAAGTAGTCTGTCTTGACGCAGACACAATCGAGACGGGCGATAGAATCCGTGCGGCCTAGTATATAATGGTGGGGCTCTTCGGGTAGACGTTACCAGAAATTCTTTTCCTCGTTTTCTGATTTTTCTGATGAATTTGACTTTTCTTCCCCCTAAGGCTATGTTTGCCCTAGTCTCATAAAAAAAAAAACCATCCTTCACAAAGCCATTTAACATCTTTTTGAATTTTTTGACTAAGCTGGGTGGATTAGTTTTTTTTTTATTAGCTGCCAAAGGATTACCAACAGATTTGTGTGCTAATTAGTACACGAATGTGTTAGTAGTTCTTTGGCCGTTTATAAAACAAAAACTATTCCACCCAGCTTAGTAAAAAAATTCAGGAGGATGTTAAATGGCGTTGTGCAGGATGGTTTTAATTTTTATGTGCCTAGGGCAAACAGAGCCTTAGGGGAGAAAAAAGTCAAATTCATCAGAAAAAGCAGAAAACGAGGAAAAGAATTTCTGGTAATGGATTTGTTTAGACGTTTTTGAAGGTTTCTCAAGAACGGTTTGTGCTATCGACACGTGGTAAAGAGCGTTGTAAAGCTCTCGAAAAGGCGCTTCCAATGGTATACTTTACGGTCCAAATCAGATAAAATTTGAAAAAGTTGTGCCATTACCAGAAATTCTTTTCCTCGTTTTCTAAAGAATTTGTGATTTTTTTGGTAACGGTATTATCAATTCAGAATATTGTATTATCGTTTCGAGAGATATTATAATCATTGGATAGATTGTATTATCAGTTGAAAATAAAAGTTTACATTTGTTTCTGGTGACTTAGAACTGACAGAAAAAATATTGCCTGTCTGCAAATCAAACCCAGGACCTCTGGACGGAAGACCAGAGCTTTGCCACTAACCCAAAGGGAATAGATAGCAGGTGCTTGAAAATCAGGCTATTATTTGGTATTTGGAGTCTTAGAATTGACGGGAAAAAATACAGCCACTCTGGGGATCGAACCTAGGAGCTCTGCATAGAAGAACTGAGCCTTAGCCAATAAACCTGGTGGCATAGCCAGTATGTGATTGAAAATAAGGCTGTTATTTGTTGTCTTAGAATTGACGGGAAAATATACAGCCTCTCTGGGGCTCGAACCCAGGAACTCGGGATGGAAGACCAGAGTTTTAGCCAATAAACCAAGGGGCATAGATAGCATATGATTGAAAATAAGGCTGTTATTTGGTATTTGGAGTCTTAGAATTAAAAGGAAAAAATTCAGTGGTTTGTGGGATCGAAACCAGGGCCTCCGGATGGAAGCCAAGAGCCTTAGCCACTAAGATAAAGGGACTCTACAGTAAATACTTAAAAATAAGGCTGTTATTTCGTATTTAAAGTCTTAGAATTGATGGGAAAAAAAATTCAGTGGCTCTTGGGATCGAACCTAAGATGGAAGCCAAGAGCCTTAGCCACTAAGCCAAAGGTATATATGGTAAATACATGAAAATAAGGCTGTTATTTGGTATATGAAGACTAAGAATTGAAGGGAAAAAATACGGCCACTCTGGGGATCGAACCCCGGACTTCTGGATGGAAGACAAGAACCTTAGCTACTAACCCAAATGGTACAGATAACAGAAACTTGAAAATAATGGTTTATCTGGTATTTAGACTTTGAATTAACAGGAAAAAATACAGCCGGTCTTGGGATCGAACCCAGCACCTTCGGTACAGGGTGGCCACTTTGTGTCGTTTTAGCTATAGGTAAATAATGAACTAAGCCAAATTGAGACAAAATCACTGATTGGTCAAAATTATGTGTCCTGTCAGTTTCAGTTATGCATAAATTAGCCGCCATTTTCTTGCGGCTTTTTACAATGTTTTGTGTTTCGAAATTTGGCTTTAATTCCGAGGGGTGGCGGGTAGTTGGGTTTTCAGGCATTGCTGGTAATTTGCCAGGAGTCTTTTAGAATGATCACATGACCAGTCAGTGTGTCTTTGGCTCTCAGGCTGACAAGGTGTCTGCAACAACATTGTCTGGGGTGACAATAGCCCCATTCATCCCTGAAAAAGGTCCCAAATCCAGTCAAACTAACACCAACGTAGTGTGGGACCTCAGTGGGTCTTCCTCAACTCTTGCCTCATTGAAAGATCGGTTCAAAAGTGGACCCAACATTGTCTGGTCCACTTAGTTTCCCTTCCTTCCTAAAAGTGCTCCAAATTCAATGAAAATTAGCCAAAAACATTGTCTGGGGTGCCACTTTTCCCCTAAATTGTTTACTTCCTAACTGCCTTCTACCAAACCCTTTACAGGGACCTGCTGTGGACCTCTTGAAATTAGGAATCTGCACCTCCGAAATTTGGGGGTACCACTGTTACTTTCTTAATGCTTGAAAAAAAAATTGGCTACAAGCAGACTTGAACTAGAAATCCTTTGGTTTGACGACCAGAAACCTACCACTGAGCCTTTCAGACATGTCACGCATTCTGTAAATGGTTCCTTAAGTACTGTCATTACCAATGACATGGAAAAAAAATTTGGATGAAGGAAGACTCGAACCAGCAACCATTTACTTTGAAGCCAGTAACTCTACCACCAAGCCATTACAGCCAGACATGTTAACCAGTGTAGTAATGCTAATAAACAAAGGGAAAGTAGTCTTTTCACTGTAATATTGATGGAGTTCAACTTTCAATTACACCGTCTGAACCGCCATTTCTAGAGCTTTCCAATGGCGTTTATTTCGTGGCAATCGGCCCAGCCATTTTCAAAACATTTACAAAAGAATGTGGGAAAATGTTAAACCTAATATAACCTATGTAGAAGTTAGGGAGCAAAATGACGTCACAAAAATAAGTCGAGGAAACACGAAAAAAAAATTTGAAAAAGTTGTACCTTTACCGTTTTCTAAAGAATTTGTGACTTTTTTTATTTTTCAGGTTGTGGTTGTTCCAGTCAAAAAATAAACAAAAACCTCCGGCACAGTACCATTTAGTACTCAAATGCAAAATTTCAGCAAGCTAGGTTGAATAGTCTATCTGTAATTTTATTCCAAACAATTCTAACACATTCACATACTAATAGCATGTGAATGTGTTAGAATTCTTTGGAATAGGATTGCAAAGAGACTATTCAACCTAGCTTGGTGAAATTTTGCATCTGTGCAGTAAATGGTACTGTGCCAAAGGTTTTGGTTTATTTTTGACTGGGACAATCACAACCGAAAAATTAAAAAATCACAAATTCTTTAGAAAACGAGGAAAAGAATTCCTGGTAACGAGCCACATTTGATGCAATTCCGGGAGGAACTTTGCACCGAACTGGTACAGCCTCACTTGCGGGTTGTTGAGTTACACATTTCATGCAAAATAAACAGACTCAGAGGTAATAGAAATCTACCCCAAAACACAAACTTGTTAAGGATGCCCGCCAAGCTTTTCGGCCGTGTGAAGTCGTGATATCAAACGCCAAGCTCTTTCGCCAAGCTAATCCCACCGAGTAATAGTTCGAAGGTTAAACGAAATGTATGAAAATTCCTCACAGCGCAATTTTCAATTATTTCATTTAACGTTTGAAGTATTAGTCGGTGGAATTAGCTTGGCGAAAGAGCTTGGCGTTTGATATCACGACTTCACACGGCCGAAAAGCTTGGCGGGAATGTTTAACAAGTTTTGTTTTGGGGTAGATATCAGTAATTTTTGGTCCAAATTGATGAAATCCATTTTTTTCTTAGTAATTATGAAATGGAAATGCCAATCTAGTTTTCTGGTCCATTTCTTTTTCTTCTTCTTTTTATTTCGGTTTCGTTAGATTTTGAGGACAGCAATTACCTTTTTTCATTTGATTACCATTTTTATTAGTATTGCAGTATATCCTTGCAAACGCATGAATTTCTTTAATTGTCAGTTTGGCATTGTTGCATAAAAACAATGTTTAAAACAATGTAAAACAATCAATTTGGACCTTTGGAGCTCCCTAACCCCTGAACCACTTGACCAATTAGAAAGGTCCATATGAAAAGGGCACGCTCCAGAGCAATACCTGTAAAATGAGCTAAGTACAAGCTTTATTTACCGCATGGAAGAATTTATTTTCGTGATACAAAAAAGCGTTAGTAGTTAGTAATTAGGCAATCATCAACGTTATTCACGTCGTTTTTTCAACAAGAAAACGTTAAGCTGTGTCCTTAATAGTGACTTTTATGTTGGCAGGCGACCAAAGTCTCCCGATTGAACAATTTTCAGCCTTTTCTGTCGCATAGTTATTTATCCTCACATGGCTGAAAACAGCTAAACTATTTTGCAGTAAAGACACAACGTGTCTAGTGGTCGCCATGCTCATATATACATATTATCTGGATAATATGTAGGGCCGCTGGATATTATCATTTATCTTGGCGGCCGACATACTAGCGTGTGTCTTGATTAGGCAAATATCTACGTTATTCATGTCGTTTTTTCAACAAGATAACGGTAAGCTGTGACATTCATAGTGACGTTTATGTCGTCAGGCGACCAAAGGCTCCCGATTCAACAAGTTTCAGCTTTTTCTGTCGCATTGTTATTTATCCTCAGATGGGTGAAAACAGCTAAACTACCTTTGCAGTAACGACACAACGTGTCTAGTGGCCGCCATGCTCATATATACATATTATCTGGATGTTATCATTTATCTTGGCGGGCGACACACTAGCGTGTGTCTTTATATAGCAAGAGGCAGGAACAAGCGTTAAACCAATTTGGAGGACTCTAACTTCTCCATTTTATTGTTCCCACGTTAATATGAAATTCATTTAGAGTAGCGGGGCTTTAACGGATAGGATTGCTATATATCTTGGGACATCAAGAACATGTTCATGTTACTTTCTCAGAAGGTGAACCACATTAGCAAAGTACAGGACTGGTGTATAAACCCCGCATAGTATAGGAAAAATAACATCACTTCCATTCTGGTGGGTTTAGGTCTATAGCATTGGCAAAGACAATCCAAACCTTTTGCCTGATGATTACAGGGAGGAAATCCATATGACCCATCTTTCTGAACAATCATAATTCCAAAATAGCTTGGGAGGATAACAATTTATGGCTTGGCTGAATCATACTTATCAACACTAATTAAGAAAAGCATTCCTGAAGATTCAAAAGCCAAAAAGGGAAAATCAATTGGCCAAGGAACACTACAGAATGTTCGCCTGTAGTCTAAACTACAAACGCAAGGGCAAGCAAGTTGCAACAAAAGGCAACAGCAAAAGTGGAAACTGTAACTGAGAAAAACTTTGCCAGGGCTAATAAAAGTAGAGGAGTGCCTTTTGCAGGGTCAACAGTCCCAGTGAAGTCACTCCCTGACAACTTTCACTCAGGCGCAGGTAAATGTTGCAAACGTAACATAATGTGCACTCGTTTATCATTAACTATAAGATCAAATAATTACTACTCATTTCACTATCAGCTGACTGCTGTATCATGCCCGAGTGCATCGTAAACAATTGTTAAATCCGTAAGTGACCGAGAATTACTTGACGCAATTTTCACACGTCCATAACGTGTTCCCGTGTTAATGTTCAGATCAAATAATTTTTACTCGTTTCACTACCAGCTGCTTCTAGTGAGTGAACAATTCATTGAACTTAAAAAGTGTTCGCTTCTACTATACAAGATTAAATTACATTAAAAAAATAGTGATGTTAGTGTAAAAAAACGCTAAAGCATGCAGAGCAGGATGTAAGGTTAGGCTACATTAAAAAAAAGGCTACATTAAATAATATTCAAAATTAAAGCACAATTTAGTTATGAAATAAGTACACAAAATGAAGAATGCAGCAATTTCAAGCTGGACGTTGATGGCACCGAACTAACCCAAATACGGACTAATTAAAATAGAGAAAAATGAGTTTCGAAGTGAGACTTGAACATGATGAGCAAAACATGAGTTGAGGAGAGAACAGTCCAGGAAATGATGATTCACTCAGTGAAGAAATGATGCAACCCTGAAGTCGAAGTTCAATCACATGTCAATCCAATTTAGGGCGATTTAATTTAACAGACCAATGTTCTTGTCTTTTAATTATTGACAAATTAAGAGGGTCTAAGTAAATTTTTAGATCCTCATATGAACCCATACATACTTTGATTTTCTGTCTTTTCTTTTAAGTTTCAAATTTTGTCGTGCGTTGCAATCGTCATATACTAATTTACTTCACGTAAGACAGAATTCGTTATGAATATAGTACGAAAAGTCGTCATGAATAGAGCATGTAAATGAGAAGAGTATGATGTAATTAGGATTAAGATTGCTTTTGACAGGCGACTGTAAAACTATATACATAATAATGTCTTGTACTAAAGCATTACACGGGTTTTTCTTAGATTCATTGATTTCAAAGATTTGTTTTTTTTTAAGGCAGCTTTGCATCCTGATCTTTTTTGGATTATCGGTTGTTATGAACCGAGTGCTTCTATATCACGAAATCGATAATTTGTGTGTTTTAGCACGAAACTTCTTTCCCGAGACTAAATTTCCCGAGATTAATTTAATTTCCCGAGACTAAAGGTCGAGGGAAATTTGCTTACTGTTAAGTGCAAAAACGCACAAATGACAGACTTCATAAAAGAACGAATGGCATTCGGTTTAAGAAATTTTTTGTTTTCTTTCTGGAAAACGATTCTCCGAAAGTAATTTCTGTTACAATTTCGATTTCGAAGTACAATTTCGATTTTCGATTCACGAAGTAATTTCGATTTTTGTCTCTTTGGCCTAGGTATATGATGGCCCCCATCACATTTTGTTTTACAGTAATTTACACGAAAATATTTTTTTAACAAGTTAAACTAGTAAGAAATGGCTCTCTCACTTTTTAGCCACTTATTTCAGGATTAATTTTTTTTTTAAATACCAGTCTATGAAGCATACAACTAGAACTGCTAAAATACCTGAAATTTCGTTTGCTTCAACGTTGGTATTTCGTTAGGTTCGGACCTAAACTCATTTCATTCCGCATTTTTATTTCATTTAGGTATAAAGAAGCAACCATCTTTTAATTTGCCCTGTTTTTTTAACTAAGTTTTCGTCGCTGAATCTAATAGTCAACACCGTTTGTCTCTATTTGGTTCAGTAGCTGAAAAAGTAGACGGACTAAGTCGTTGCAACAGTCTTATCACTCGTTTCGTCTGTACAGAAGACTGAAAGCGATGATGTGGGTGTCGACGGGTGTCTTAGTTTAAAGAATCACTCTTTTATTTCTTATTCCTTTATTCCATTTGTCTTCCATTCCTCCCCCGTAAATATCGAGCGACGGCAATTCAGTTTGCATCCAGCATGTCAAGTCTCTACTTTCATTGCTGTGACATTTTAGAAGACACTCAAAACAAAGTTGTCTTTCGCACCCTCGACCATGAAATACAATCCTTCCCGATTGGTAACTTCGTCATTTTACGAACAAAGGGTCGACGAACTCTGCTTATGTTTTGACGGAAACGTGGAAAACTGATTGTTGAGAGTTTTAACTTCGCGTGGCGTTCTAGGATGTGTGTAAGGTTTTGCTATGAACCGTGGTTGGTGGGAGGTATATACGTAGAAGGGAGGAGAAATAAAGACCCAATACTGCACCGTAAAAATAGACGATGTGATTCACAACGTTTATCACAACATATATTTGTCTCCTTTTTTGCAACACGATGTGGTCTCAACATGTCGCGCCTACAGTGAACGTTGTGTTTTACAACACCTAAAATATACATTTCATTTTACAATACCTGTAATGCACACTGTATTTTAAGCCCGTGTCAGACGGGCAAATTTTCACTTCAGATACGACTAAAAATCGGGTCGGGAGGGTAGGTTGGCTCATGTGACAGGGGGCAGACAACATGAGTTTGGAGTAATTAAAGAGTCGTCCCAACTCGATGGCCAAACTAGGCTACCCTCGGGGTACCAACTTTTTATCACGTGCCTGATAAAGACCGATGGTGAACGCGTAACATGTATAACAGAAAAGGGCGTGAAGCTGGACGTAAAGAGAGCAAGCCACATGGAGTGTTTGTTGATCCTGTTGGCAGTCGGGAGTGGAGGAAATCTGCTCGTGGGACAACCAACTACAGACACGACAAAATGTAGGGTGAATCATTTCTGCCCTTAGGACAGTCGTGTCTGGAGGAAAATATCTGCCCATTTGACACGAGCTTTACAACACCTGCAAAGCATCCCTTTATTGTGTTATGCCTTCACTGATCTAACTTTGCTGTGTTATTTTGAAAAGTCGGTGGTAAGGGTTACAGCCGATTGGTCACCCTACAAGCCACATGGCAAATGAGGATCATTAGTCAAGACGTATTGTTCAGACAGACCGAATGAACGGGGATTTCAATACTATAGAAATTCGTGTTAAACCACCACTTTCAAAAGCAACTGTACATTTGTTGTGGTATTCGAATTGCTTGGGTAATTTGTCCCTACCGTCACAACAGTTTTAAATGAATTAAGAGGAAGACAAACATTTACTTATATTGATGGTTTAACTACATGTCAGTAACAAACTTAGCCAAAGAGTTACTGAGCGTCAGTCTAATAACTACACTGGAGGCTTCTCTAGCTGTTCAGCTCACCAAAGTGTTTATCATATTGAATTTCCGCTTTTCACAAAAACTGTTGAACAACAGTTTTTAAAGCAACATAAAATAAAATAAAAAAAATTGCAAAACCAGTCAAACTCTAAAGGCTACAGTTTGACTGTTTAATGGTTTGACTGCAATTATGGCTGTAAAACCAAAGGGCTGCAATTTTTGTTTGGCGTAATTAAATTATTAGCAAAAACCTACTAAATAATAAAATCCAAGCAGAATTTTAATTTACTAAACTAGATAAGAACACAGTTTATTCGACAGTATTTTCATCCAAAGACTGAAAAGCTTTTCAAAAAGTGGGCTATAAAAATATTTAAAACATGAAAAGACATACTTGATGTATTTAGTTAAGCAGCTTACTCTTAATTATATTTGTGACGTCATTCACTGCCTTGCTAGTTGTTATAGTACAACACTATAGACCTTGTGGTTTACAACACGTATAGACGTTTTGGTTTACAACACCTACCTTCGGTTTGGTTTACAACACCTATAGACGTTTTGGTTTACAACACTTATACAAGTTTTGGTTTACAACACGTTTAAAATTGTGGTTTGCAACACCTATAGACGTTGTGGTTTACAACACTGAAGACGTTTTGGTTTACAACACCTATACATGTATAGAACAACACGTATAGAAATTGTGGTTTGCAACACTTATAGGCGTTGTGGTTTACAACACCTATTCCGTTTAACCATGTCACATCTACAAATTTTCGTCCTTGGAAGACTGATTTTAGACTTTGCGTTTGTAGATATACAACCCTTCGCCTATGTACTTGTAACTCACAACACCATTTTTTTTGGATATACCATAGCAAATACTATGAATGTAAATCCACATTATTTCTACTATGATTTTAGTTAATGGTTCATTTCTAATTTTACTTTTTAACCAGGTAGGTTGTTGTTGTTGCTTGTTTCTATGGAGCATGAACCCAAGCGGTTCGGCCCCACAACGATGAGCAGATAGATAGTAGTTTTTGCTACAATGCCAACAATATGTTAACAATATTATAGCCAACTGGAATGTCTATAGTTTGCATGTTTCGAATGGAGGCGGGGGGGGGGGGGATTAAGGTTTAATGGTGCGTCGACAGCCAGATCATTAGCGCCAACCTCAGTCACAATGCAGTGGTCCGGATTGCTGCTGCGCCACACATTACAGAGATGTTAAACTAACCCTAAATCGAGACCGTATCATAGGTCTGTATCTCCTGCAAAAATTTAAAACCCCAGACAGGAGGACAGACTGACGCGCTATGTCTCGTGGAAGATGGTGACAATCAACAAGCAAGTATCGGACCGTAAGTGACCGTCGACACCAAATTATATTCAGGAGGGACAACCCCCCTCAAAAGGAAACAGTAAGTGTGGTGCCCAATGTTCGAATATCTTGAAAATACTGTTACAATTAAGAATTTCGAATAGGTAGCTTAAATCGTGGGTATGAACAAGCCCCGAAACCCTTTAAAAATAATTTTAATGTGACTGCAGTAGTTTTCTTGTTGTGTATTTTTGGCTGTCATCTAGCGAGCTAAGCAACGAACCGTTTTTATTTTTTATTTTCAGCCAATCAAAGTAGTGATGTCAGAACGAAAATGGTTGCCACCCACATTAGTTGCAAAGCTGATCCTACCAAGTATTAGATCGAAGGTTAAATGAAAAACTTGACCATTGTTACAATCTGTAGCAATGATAAAGTTTTTTCATTCAACGTCTGACGTAATAGTCTTAACTAGCTGTACCCCCGGCGTAACATACGCCGGCTGGCTGGTTCCCGCATACCTGAGCGTAACACTGTAGTGGGCCCCGGTTTCCCTTATTGTGTGGTCTGAATATCCCCATTCCTGCTCCCTCTTTGAACCCCTGCTGATTTGTGTTATGGACGTAAATGTTTATTTTCAATGGAGGACGTTTCTCTGTTCTGATACCAAGCCCAACAAAGCCAACAACGGTTGTGCATGCAGTGATTGTTACTCAACCAACTTTGAAACTCTTCCAAGTCGGCTCTGAAAAGCTACCTTTATTACTGCAATATGTCGATTGTTATAGGCCACATCTGTTTGTTTAACATTGTCGGTCGCTCGCCCTCTTTCATTATACACCCTCTTTCATTGTAGTGCATAAATAATAATGAATTTGCTTGCCCAACCCAAGCGTATCATACACGGCGATGATTGAAGTCCTCTCTCCAGCAAAACTAAAACTATTAATTTCTCCGTTTCTATTCAATATATTTCGACCAAACTTGGCCAGATAGTAGATAGCAACTCTTTTCCAAACTTTACACCAACTTTTATGCAATTCCGTGCAAGAGTAAACGTAGGGAGCCACACGTAAATTTGAAAACTGTTCACTTGTTGTTGTTCTTGTTGTTGTTCTTGTGTGACACGGTTTCAGAAAAAACTACTGCACCTACCTAAAATCTGAAACATGATTTGAGCCAGAAATTTCCCTGGGCTGCAACCTTACAGGGACCACTTTTTCACTTGGTCCATCCATTCCAGAGTTACGGGACCCTAAACGATCATTTTGTATTTAGGGAACAATGCCACTCAGCAAACTCCAGATTCATTCTTCGTCCACGTGTTATGTCTTTACTAAAAAGTTGATTGTTGAACGGTAAAATGAAAGAATCAGTGTTTCAGCTAAACGCATATATTTTTTAACCAAACTAAGCTGCGTGTGAAGGCCTCGAAATTGGCAGCTAAAAACGATAGAATTGCGTATTTATTTCGCAGATGCAGGCTTTCAGAGATGAGTTGAATTGTTTCAAAGTGGCCAGCAACAATCGACTGCATGCATAAACTTTTGTAGCGCGACGCCATAGCCGTAAAAAAGGTACACGGATTACAAACAAAAACGTCAAATGAGCCGTAAAAAAGGGGGATATATGATTGAATTTTCACTTGTTAAAATGAACACGGATAAAAATTGTTGATTTTTAATTGAAATAACAAAATGTACAATTGAGAAAATTCCATCTGTTTAGGTGCTGTTGTGCTTTACCAATCATATATTTAAAACGTAAAGCACAACAGCACCTAAACAGATGGAATTTTCTCAATTGTACATTTTATTATTTCAATTAAAAATCATCAATTTTTATCCATGTTCATTTTAACAAGTGAAAATTCAATCATATATCCCCCTTTTTTACGGCTCACTTGACGTTTTTGTTTGTAATTATATATATAGATAATAACTAGAGCAGCACGCTGGTTTTTTATATGGCTGGTTTTTTATAGCATTGTTGTGATTTCCCATTTGTATGAAAATACTGTAATTTCCCGTTAACAGTCGTCCACGGTTGCATTAGATTTAGTTGGATTCAGGGTTGAGAGTCATAGATGTCTAGATCCCGTTTTCATGAAAATATTGTGACTGGAAAAAACATGACGTCATCAGTACAACTGTGCATCTCTGTCGAAAAGACAGGTCGAATCATTACTTATACAGACAATAAGACAAACAAACTAACCAAAAAATTATTGAGATTTCCACTACGGATTTCAACAGAAAAGAGATTATCGAGATTCCAACTACGTATGTCAATAGAATACGGATTATCGAGATTCTCACTGCTGACACTCACGCACACGTACATGTATGTGATTTCCGTTAGCAGTCGCCCAAGTTTTCATTCGATTTAGTTAGAGGCCTATATAGAGGCCTATAGATCCCGTTTGCATGAAAATATTGTGACTGGAAACAAACATGACATCATCAGTACTAAACCTCTTTGTTGAAAAGAGTTCGAATCATTACTTATAGACACTATTCCGTTTGACAGACACACAAACAAACGAAAGAATCTATATAACTA